>JAPFFP010065431.1:0-25681 GCA_026153255.1 Solanum medicagineum | reverse complement strand
ATATCATGTTTCCTTTGAATTGTACCAATATTGTAAGGTGTGGGGTGTTACATATAAACCCCCATCCAGTTACTCGGATTCCCCCCCCCCCCAAGGTTGGGCATAGTCTATGCAACACTTTATATAGGATTCATCATAAGCTCTAATGCAATTCCTCATATAGGGATAATCATGTTCATAAGCTCATTTCATCATCATATAATCATCATATCATCATTCATATCATATCTTATACTTTGGACCTTTGATTACTCAAGAAACCATAACCGGACATTTTATCAAATTCCTTAGTGGTGTGTAATGGGGGTAAAAGAGAATAAAATTTAGAGATACAATCATGCAAGAAAATCAGTGGTAAAATCTTTAATCAACACCTTGCAACACCCCGAAGACATTCATATCAAAACCCCTCATCAAATACAACATTAGATCAAAGATTTGAAGCTTAAAACATGCTAAAACCACCATACTTTCATAAACTAAAATCACTGTGCAATAAATTTCTCAATATTCAAGACCCACATGTAAAGCCACTTTAAATCATGCAATATAAGTAAAAGAGGGTTTACGCACCATGGGTGGAAGGACCCAATGGTTCAAAACCACATACCTTAGCTTTTGTAAAGTTCTTGATGAAGACTTTAGTGTAGTTTTGAAGCTTCGGTGAGATCCTTGAAGAAATCCTTGAGATTGGTCTTGAATTTGGGACTTGAATTTAGGGTGAAATATGAGGCCAAAATGTTTGAGTGAGTTTTGGGGAATGTTTAGAATGATATGAGGGTGAAATAAGGCTAAGTATATGTATTTCCAAGTATGGGAATCCTTCGGCCCAAGAATTACATGTCTTGGACGGAAAAAATAAAAACAAGCACCAAAAACATAGGGGCGCATCGTGGAGGCGATGTAAAAACCCCATTTGAATCAGCATTTTCTGCACGAATGAGCTTTACAAAAACGGGCATAAATCCTTCATCCGAACTTGGAATGAGGTTAAACAAAGTGCGTTTGAAGGATAATTCAAAGTGATTTCAATTGATAGGTCATGGGCTACCTAGTTCTTTGTGTGCTAAGAGATATGCTCCTTCAAAGTTGACCCTCCTAAATAGCATATTTTGCGATTTTCGGATTTTGATACGGTTGCTCTAAAATTGGGGTTAGACCCATTACCCACTCAATTTGACCCCCTAAACAAGAATATGAAGTTGGATTTTCGAAATAGAAAATAAATTTTTAGATATATGGAAAACAAGATTCCGGGCACTTTCGAGGTACGCTTTCAGACACTTTTTGGGGTCGTTTCAATATCTCTCTTTGGGATCATTCGTCCCCGAATGTCGAAGAGACATACAAGACAAGAATAATCATGAACAAATCAGCACCAACAAGAATTCAACATTATGTTGAAAGCACTATTTTCAAAATCTCAACATAAGTTTAAAATCATCATAAACTTGACAACTTAAACATGAATGCATATGAATGACATAGGGGCTGAAATGCAAGACTAGAAATCATAAAAGGTACTTGAAGTTATATCATAAGCTTGAATAGAGTGAAAGAGATATGGATATTGCTCCTCTATGCCCGCTTCGGCTCCCCGAGAGACACACACGAATAGACGACTCTTTCCATAGGGCCTTGAAGGACACTACATCATTATCAATCAACTTCTCCACTCATCCATCCAACACCCCCACCGGGACCTTCTCCTAAGACAACTTACCCTCCTTAACACCCACAATCTCAAAGTGTTCTATAACACTAAAGTCATCAACATATCGCATCCACTTAGAAGCATGAAGAAACGAACGAACCATATCTACATCCATAGGCAATTCCCAAACTTATGCAACCTTACTAACCTCCCTCTACACTCTATAAGGACTCATAATCCTCAACTCAACTGTCAACCTTAAACACAGGTAACCAACTCGGTACCATAACCACCATCTCCCCCTTGGGAGACAACCTCCACTCTATCATCTTGTCACCCAAAACTTCCAATTCTAATAAGGTGGAAACAAGGCCTTACCTAATCTAGTCCTCTTATCCCAAGAAGATTTGGAAACATCAAGAACCCTATACTACCATTCTCTACTTCCTTCAACCTAACTCCCTATCAAGCCAACTGATGGACTCTACTAGGCATCTCTTTACCACTACTATCCACACACAATAGGCTATCTAGAGCACCGACCACAACACTGGCCTTATCGAAAAAACCAATGCACACTCATACCATAATCCCTAAGGAGTTCTAACATCTTTTTTGCTATCGACAATGCACACCTATCCTATTTAGCAAACAACCTCTCGTCCTCTAAGACTTGCTACACTACCCCAAAATAATTCATCAGCTCTAAACAAGTCAATACTTCATTTCTAAAAATCACCACCAAATATACCAAGGTAGGGTTTTAAGACCCTAGTTTAAAGACCTATAATCATAGCCAATGTATAAATCAACCAACCAGATCCACCGATACTAATAATGCTCACTTGGGGACAAAGCTCAACAAAACATCAATCTTACTGAAGTGACTGACCCTTTGTAATTAACCACATATATCCACCATCCTATTACAATCTTACGGGTTCTATGCTTATTGGAATCATGTTATGTGAGCAGCCCAAACTACCCCAAGACCCTCAACACAACAAGCTATGATGTTGTCATCCCACAAGAATACTTATAATATGCATGCACATACTTTCAAAGAGGCAATAGTCATTTTCCAAATCATTTCAAGGCACAATTGGCATAAAAGCCAAACACCATTCATAATAATTCATACTTAGGCTCAAATGGCAAAATCATAATTTCATAGTCATAATACTCATGCATAGGAATAGCTCATTCATATACAAAATGGTGCAAGCACCCAAAATACTTAAAGAGACAAAATCAAAGACATATATGTGATCACAATATTGTCATGACCAACCTTTTATCAAAATCATACCGTAAAACGAAATCGGGCTTACCCATAACATAATTTTTCAAAATAATTTGTGTACATGAATGCATATGCTACGAACAATGAGGAAAATGACATGGGTAATTAAGACTCCATTTAAAAATCAACATTTATAATATGAAGTTGAAGTGAGAACATAATTAATTCCATATTTAAATCCATAGTGTAATCTCTCATGGATAAATGATTTCAAAAGGGGAAAATGCGTACTTATAACTTCATAAACCCAAAGTGAATTCTCATATAATCGTTTAAATCACATTAAAATCATCAAATAAACACTACCACATATCAATAGAATTTTAGGAATCATTATATTCAAATCCCAAACAAAATAAGTATCATCCATGTAGGTTTTCTTGAAAATGAATTTTGAAAATGGCTTAACTTCATACTTGCATAATCATAGAAAGTTTCATGAATTCATAACATACTTGATAGCTTATATTCATCATGAAGTTACTTGACTCGTAAAATATGCACATATCTTGAGAATTCTTAACTTGGCTTTTCATCAAACACCTGATGGTCACATATGAGGACATGTTCAAATCATGCAAAATGCAAGAGTATAGATCATGAAATAGTGAAAAACAATGCATCTTAAAATCATGTAAATCGGCCCATCAACATCATGGTAAAACCCCATCATGGGTAACTTGTAAATCCTTTTAAAATTTCGCAATAGTTCGTAGATTTCATAGCTTGAATCATGTATAGTCTCAATAGACAAAGATCACTTCATAATATAAGCTCAAAAATAGATATTTATGCTTAATTAACAATATTACAAAAAAAAACCCAACATATTTCATGCTCATATTTCATAATAATAGATACCCATAAGAAATACATCCTGAAATCATGCAATTTTCATAAAAAGGAAGATTGGGCTTTATGGGTGAAAGAAGCCTATGAATAAAACCCACATACACATGAATCCTACTAGCACCAAGGGATAACAGAAGAAATAGCAACTCCCGGACCTATCAAATCACCCTACGCAAAATGTCGGTCACAACATGGCCTTACCAAGGGTCAAGTAAGTCGTAGGAGCAATAATAGAAGAGAATCTACTCACAATCCCCGGTAATAGCCCACTAAACCCAAGAGGCTTCTAATATCCGGTGAAGTCTAAGGTCTAGGATAATCTCTAATCACCTTCGTCTTACTAAGGTCCATGCTAATACCATCAACCAACACCACACATGCTAGGGAGGCAACTTCTTATCACCAAGGTTCCCATCTCTCCTACTAGCACCCAACCTTCTTCCTTAAACTCGTAACACTACCCTCAAAGGATTCACATGCACTACCTCATTAGGGAATAAACCTCATTATCATCACCAAAACCATCATAAACCTATTAAGGTAAGGACTAAAGATCTTACTCATGAGACTTATAAGCATAATCGGCATACTAGTCAAACCAAAAGACACTACCCCAACTTCAAACATCAAGGAGGGACATTCAAGGCCTCATCTATCACCAATGGCAATTTTATGAACAACCAACTTATATACAACACCTCCAATTGTTACAACATGAAAAATGCAACCCCTTAAGAGACCAATTATACCTTAAGTCAATAATGGACTTAACTCCCTTACTACCACTTGACAACCTCCCATTGAAAGACGAGTTCATTAGGGAGTCAGATTCTAATCTATGAGTCCCACCATCCGTGGAGACACAACATGCATACAATCATTCCATCCCAAGTATAACATCAAAATCCACCACATCGAATCCAACAAGCCACAAAGCAAGACCTAATGCAATACAACCCCAATCAACATCTGTGAACCTCCTAGCAACAATACACCAAACCAAGAAAATAGACGCCAAGGATCCTCACAACCACTTGGGCACGCAAGAACCCCCACCACCAACCAAAAGAATAGCGAAGAATTAGTGAAACTCGGATCCATCAAAATCAGAACCTTATACTTACATTCCTTCACCTTCCTCTTTGAAGCGGCATGATCAACTAAAACAGCAATGAACATTCATTAGAGGGGAAAGCCCTATCTCACTTCTAAGGCAAGACATAGACAATGAAGAAGGAAAATATTTCCTAGAACATCTCATAGCCCCCTACTCATAGTTGTGGTGCACAACACAACCATGAATAATACTCTAATTGATGAAGTGTGGACTCTAAGGATCGATCAACCTAGTGCTCTGATACCACCTTTGTCATGACCTAAGCCTAGGGCCTAGACATGACCGGCGAATGAGAAACCTGAAGGAACCCCAAACAAGCCGTATAGCATATTATTACACATCCTTGGTCGCGGAAACATACAAGACATACATAATAAAAGTAAGGGCAAGAGGGACTAAGATAGAGCTTGTCGTAACATAGAGTCAAGAGATAAATAAATCAACTCATAGCATAAATATATAGGTTTGTCCAACAACACCTCTATTACATAGATAATGGCGGGGGCCAAGACATACAACGGGGCTCACCCTCATGGTCACATGTATAAAATAAAGTTAAGAGAGTCTTGATACATAGTGTAAGAGAATGGTCGTTGTTCCCAAAACAGAGGACTCACTAAGGCTAACTTGCACAATCCATCTAGCCACAAGAAGAATCAATATGAGCTTCAGTCTATCCATGGTGATATCACATAGGCAAGAGTATGCGTTAGTACATTTGAATGTACTAAGTATGTGGGTTGTAATGCAACAATAGATGGGTATCACAATCCAAAATGCAAGACAATAGGCAATAAACATAGTATAACAATATGTCATGTATGATCAATGCATAAGTAAAACATGCTAAGTAAATCATGCTCATATAGAATATCATATGTGAAGATGAGACCAAGCTAGCTTTCCAAGGTACAAACCCCTCGGTAGGTTGGTCATCATCGCTCTCATCACCCTAGTGAATGAGAAATAAACCCCTCACTTAGGTTGATGATGATCGCACCCATCACCTTAGTGAATGAGTATAAACCCCCATGTGGTTACCCAGCTCTTTCCCCCCGGATTGGGCATGGTCTATGCAACACTTTATATAGGATTCATCATAAGCTCTAATACAATACCTCATATAGGGTTAATCATGTTCCTAAGCTCATTTAATCATCATTTCATCATCATAACATCATTCATATAATATCTCATGCGTTGGACCTTTAATTCCTCAAGAAACCATAACCAGACATTTTATCAGACACCTTGGGGGAGTGTAATTGGGGTAAAAGGGCATGCAACTTAAACATGAAATCATGCAGGAAAATCAGTGGTAAAATATTTAATCAGCACCTTGCAACACCTCGAAGACATTCATATCAAAACCCCTCATCAAATCCAACATTAGGTCCAAGATTTGAAGTTCAAAATATGCTAAAACCATCATACTTTCATAAACTAAAATCATTGTGCAGTATATTTCTCAATATTTAAGACCTACATGTAAAACCACATTAAATAATTCAATATTAAGTAAAAGACTGTTTAGGCACCATGGGTGGAAGGACTCAATGGTTCAACACCACATACCTTAGCTTTTGTGAAGTTCTTGAAGAAGACTTTAATGTAGATTTGAAGATTGAGTGAGATCCTTGAGATTTGTCTTGAGTTTGGTACTTGAATTTAGGGTGAAATATGAGTCTAAATGTTTGAGTGAGTTTTGGGGAATGTTTAGAATGATATGAGGATGAAATAAGGCTAAGTATATGTATTTACAAGTGTGGGAACCTTTAGGCCCATGACTTACATATCTTTGACCGAAAAAATTAAAACAGGCACCAAAAACACAGGGGCATATCAGGGAGCCGATGCGAAAACCACACTGCAATCAGCATTTTCTGCACGAACGAGTTTTACAAAAACGCGCATAAATCCTTCATCCGAACTCAGAATAAGGTGAAATAAAGTGCGTTCGAAGGATAATTCAACGTGACTTTAGTTAATATGTCATAGGCCACCTAGTTCTTTGTGTGCTAAGAGATATGCTCCTTCAAAAGTTGACCCTCCTAAATAGCATATTTTGTGATTTACGAATTTTGATACGGTTGCTCTAAAATTTGGTGTAGACACACTTCCCACTCAATTTGGCCCCCTAAACAAGAATATGATGTCAGATTTTTGAAATAACAAATGGATATTTAGATATATGGAAAACAAGATTTGGGGCACTTCTGAGGCACATTTTCAGGGAATTTTTGGGGTCGTTTCTAAGTACTATTTTGTCAACATGAAGGATAATCTCAAGTGCTTTCTTGTTATGGGAAGTTGATGTTTTTGAGGTCGACTTGAAACTACGCAATAGAGTAAGTAAGGTTCTCAGTCCAATGGTGATCAACCACGATTGGAATCTCACGAAGAAGGAGTGGCGCTTCATGTAGAAGAGATATGGGGCCAATGCATGTCATCAAGACCAATAATCATCTAAGAGGCCAAGGTTGAGGAGATGATACTAATGTTGCAAGAAAAAGCAAAGGAAATCATAAAGGACAACTTTAGTTCATTGGAAGTTGGGAGTGTTGCTTATTAGGAGGTCTAAGAATGTGGAGATTAATTCGAATATGGCCTCTTGACACTCCCATGTCTACCCAAGGAGCCACAAAGGAAAGTTAATGTTAAATTGAATAGATAATTCAACTTCACAAAGTGGAGACAACGGTAAAAAGGGTTGATTGCCTCTGATCATTGTCCCCAAGTTCTTAAATGGAAAATTATCTTAAAATTGGGGAAAATATTCATTCCCTCAAAGTGGAATCCAAAAAGGGTGGTGAATAATTTTGTTTTCATATTTTAATAATTTTTTTCATTTTTGAATATTTAGAATATCTTCTTGATTTTAATTTTTGATTTTTAGCTAACCCTCACAACTTTCAATTCTTTCGTAGTAGTTTTGAAGTTCCAAGATGATTGAAGTTGAAGAAATGGGTGGAAGTACCAAAAGATATTACAAAAGGATAAACATGGGCTACTTTAAGCACACTCTGGGGCCCAAGCATTGCCCAACAATGAATGTTGGATTGCCCAAATAGGCTTGTAATGGCCCAAAGTTATGAAAAGGTAGCCTAGGTTTGGAACTTAGCAAAGCTCCACAAAGGTGCTCTAGGTCCGCGAATGTGAAATGTACATTTAGCGATGAGGTGTGATCGCACGTAATTGTCCGCGAAGGTGGAGAAGCTGATAGGTGCAGTTGAATGAAAAGCAGGTCACTTTTTGACTTTGTCTTCAACTTTCAGGAAAAGAAAAACACAGACCTGAAGAAAAATAGAGTGAGGTAAATAGGTTTTTAAAATTTATGCTCTCACAAACTCTTTATGAAAATCCAATGTTCCTCTCTTCATGAAAAGCCCATGTTCCTTCTTCTTCATTTTTTTTGGTTCTTCACTCAGAGGTTTGTCTATCCTATTCCATCTCCATTCTCCTTCATCAATGGAACTGTGTGTGCTGCCATGAAAATGGCTTGACGGTCGGTAAATCCTACGTGTTTAATTTTCCTTTCATATTGCTACACTGTCAAAGTTATGATCACTCTCCATTTCATGTGTTCTTGCAATGACTAGTTGTTATTGTTGTATCCCATGTCTGGGTGTTTAAGGAGCCAAATGTTGTGCTGAATATGTTGAAAAATTGTTTGAAATAAGATGTTGAACTGTTGAGTGTTGTTTAGGGAGTGATTATATGTTGTTAGGGATAGAATGCAGTATGACATCTTATTGAAATTCTGTTGCTATAGTTTGCCCCCCCTGCAATTGTTTCTAAAAACACCCCTATGAATTTGAGGATGGTGACTGCTACTGTCCGCGAATGCAGACACTATGCCGCGATTGTGATGCTTACAAAATTTTTTGGCTCTTCATGGATGTGGATAATATCTTGGGAACACGGAATCCTAGAGTAGCTAGAACCCCGCGATTGTGCCAGTGTAATAGCGAATGCAGAGAACATTGGCCATTGATCAAAAATAGCAACATTTCACTGTTTGATCCAAACTTTTTCCAATCAATTCTATAGACTTAAATTCTTCCTAACCCATTATCTAAATGTCTATAAGATGTTTTTTTCATATTGGATTTGAATTGTAGGTTTGATTGGGTAAACATAGATCTGACAACACACTTCATGAGAATGAAATCTGGCCAGAGGTTGAAGAAGAAGCCTACTTTGATCAAAGTTGATTCCTCTCAACCAAATGTGCCCTAAAATATTATGAGTATTTGAGCCAGCCCATGATAAGAGAAAGGGGGGTTTTCTTGGATAAAGTGGATGAAAAAATACTGGATTTCTTTGGCCAACTTCACTTCATGATTGCTATGCTTTGATGATGAACCTATCAAGGGCAATCATACCATAGTAGCTGAGTTTTATGCCAATGTCTTGGATACAAATTTTGGAGAAGGGGTGGCTACCATTATTCAAGGAGTGATAGTCAACTTCAGCCCAGCTTCTATTAATACCATCTATGGATTGACATATGGTGACAATAGGGTGTACAAAGAGAGATACAGAGAGTTGGGCACTCAATCGTTAGTGGATAAGTTGCAGAATAGGGTTCCTCCAGAGTGGTTCACTTCGTATGAAGGAATTAACTCACATAAGTTCACGGTGGAAGATGGATGTTGGCTTTTCATGATTTGTGCTCAAGTCATTACTTCTACACATGGCATAGATGTGACTCTAGACCGTGTACTTGTTATAGCTACCATCTTGGATGGTCTTCAGTTTAATGTTGGATAGATTATACTTGATCAGATTGCGGAAGTGGCCCAATGGATGACTGAAAGCTTAGTGTACCCCTCCTTTATTTCTAGACTATACTACGAGGCGAGGGTGCCTGTCCTACCAATAGATGAAGAGAAGAAGCATGCCAAGGACATATATCTACCGAATAAGATAGGAGGCCCAGAGAGACAGAAAAAGTGATGGATTGGTGTATTGTATCCCTCTTTTAGATAGTTCACAGAGCTAGGATTAGAGGCTTGGGGGGGGGGGTCTTCTTCAGGAGTAGTAGGTCCTTCGGACCACTTCAATTTAGCCATCTTACTATAAGCCAAATTCATGGGATCGATGAGCAGATCAAGCAACTAGTTGCAGCCGTTCATATAGAAGCACCAGGAGCTACATCTAATGATCAGCCTACACTTGTATTAGTAGCAGCCTTCCAAATAGCTATGAGTGACTATCTTGAGCATATGAGCCAGAGGCAGTGAAAGATAGAATGGAGGCAAAAGAAGTTCAGGGAGCGAGAGAAGAAAAATAGCAGATTCCTAAACAAGATGATGGGCAAGTTGAGGAAACTTTGTGGGTCCAGTTCCTTCAATCCTGTTGATGAGCTGACTTTCTCTTCAAGCTCTCAAGTACTGAGTGATCATTTCACGGAGTCCATCGTATTCTCTTTTACTTTGTCATTGTACAGTGAGGATATTGTCATGACCTAGGAATATGGCATAGACATGACACGACAAATGAGGGACCCAAAGGTAGCCCAAACAAGCCTTAAAGCATTCATAGCACAACATTGGTTTTCCAGAAGCATAATTGAGCGACAAACACATAACATATAATTTCTGAGGGAAACGGGGCTTTGGACTCATGCTATGGGGATGTTGTGGGAAAAGAGATAATCATGGATCAGATAGCAAAAAAATCTAAGGGGCAGGTAAGTATGACTCACACTATGGGGGCAATTAGGGACTTGGGACTTTCATCTCATCATCAACATACAATAAGCATATAAGAGGAAAGAAGGACGGACTAAGGGATTCTTCCATAATTACATAACATAAGAGTCAGGCTCATTGCATACATAACATAATTATGTCCAACAACACCTCTAAGTAGAGAATGAATGTAAGTGGATTTTGTCCCCGAATGTGGAGGACTCGCCAAGCAATCTTCAACCGGAATGTCTAGCTACATGGAGGAGGAAAATAGAAAGGATCTCCGATTCGTACATGGTAAAATCATGCAGGCAAAAAGTATACATTAGTAATTGGAATGTACTAAGTATGCGAGGTGCAATTGCAATGAAGAACATAAGCCAAATTAAACAATATGCATAATCGTAATCAAGAAACGTAACCTCAATATGTCATTCATGCTAATTGCCATGGCTAAATACATGTGAGAAATCATCAAGTAATATAAAATATCATATATATATGGGAAAGGGACTATAACTGGCATATAAGATCAGCAAGCTACTACTTGAATCCCGATGTTCACTCCATAATGAAGTAGGAGTAGTCTACTTTTCGAGGGTAAACCAAACACTCACTTAATGGGAACTCCTCCTTTTTTGGAAAGTGGCCCATCACCAGCATACAGGAATACCACCCATTTTGGTATACACATCTTATTAACCCTATGGGAACACCTCCCATTTTCATTTTTGATTAACATGTTCCATATGAGAATACCACCCATTTTGGTCAATTATGTAACTTAAGTTATATGGATCCATTAGCTAACTGATAACCTTATTGTGGAAACATAGTTATCGTATAATGGTTATATACCAAGGTCCTCTCGGTGCTAGGTTACAGTCCCATAAAATACTTCAAATTACTTACTATCATAATAGGCAAAACATCATAATATCCTCATAGTTCATAGAGTTGGTCACCAAAACCAAAACTTCTTAGCATCAAATAGGGCTTCATAACTTTCATATCAATTGTATGACTCGTATTGTGCATAATATCGCTTTAAAATTTCATATCATTCATAATTTCACATAGCTTACTGTAAGGCCTTCACAATCACAAAATCTTGGTATGCATTTTAGTAACAACATGGTGGGCATGCATACATGATCAAAATCATGCAAAATTAACATCTTTCGACAAGAGGAAAATGATGAAATCCCTTTTCAAATTATGAAAAATAACCCACCAGAACATATTAAAGCATAGTTAGGGCATCATTAAACCCTCATCTTAACTCACATATTTCGATGAATTATCATCTCATAAGCTATACAAACACAAATAACACAATGGTCATCATAAGTTCCTTCATAATCATATCATCCAAAAGGATTCACAGAGTCTTCATAAATACCTATAACATGAAATATATTTAGAGAAAGAATAGTTGAGCTTTTGGTAGAAAGGTTCCAATAATCGAAATGATGTGTTGTCCAAATACATCACCTTTGATGCTTAAAACTTGAATTTTTGTGTGTTCTCAATGCGATGTTAGTTGGATTTATATGTTTTTGTGTTATATTTGCAGGATTCCAGGGTTGGCCTTAATTTTGGAGAAAAACACGGAAGTTACTGATTTTTGATGTAGTACAAGACCCTTTATGGGTCATAGTTTATTCTACAGGCTGTAAAGTGGTTTCGTGGACAATTCCAATGAGGATCTGATTTTCAGAAGTTGATTTTACGAATGTATAGATGGGTCGTGGATTGATTGACCAGTCATACAACATGATTTGTGCCCTTAGGATCAGAGATGGGGACTTTCTGAAGATTCATCAGATGAAACCCTTCTACAAGCTGTAAGCTACTTTACGGGTCATAGAGGGGGTGCCATAGACTTGAATTTCAATTTTCCAACAGCATTGTACGGGACGCTGATTACGGGCCATGGAATGCAATATGGCCTATAAACCTGTTCGTGAGGCGTGTCGACCTAGTTATCATATCATGTTTAGGACATCTATCTTAAATATTATAAGTAGGTCTTTTAGGTTATGTTTCATAGGTTTTATGCATAGTACACAGAGAACTTGAGAATTACAGTGGAAAAATAGTGAGATAACATTGGAGAGTTTTGAGAACACTTGTACTTTGATTTCATCTTTAATTTTTTGAACTCTTTGAAGTTGGATTTGCTTGTACTTAATTCAGTTATGTAAGTGCTCCATTATGTTACTCCAATTCATAAGTCTTGCATCTACACAAGTAATGAGTAACTAAATCCACAACTAGGGTTGTGGGAACCTTGAAGAACTAACAAGGTAAAACAAGATAATTCATAATTTTTGGAAAGTGTGCATGCATGTATTAATTAGTTCACTTTTGTTGCATGTTTTCTAGTGGTGGCCAACATTAGAACCTACCTATTGTCACTGACTAGACCAAGGTAGTAATAAATAGGGAAACTAATTAATTAATAGGATTCAGTTGATGTGTTCTTGTCGAATCAACCAAATCGGGGCAAGGGGAGGTTGTATTGGGACTAATAGGTAAGGGCTAATAATGCATACTATGAAGATGGGCCAAGTCACGTAATCATATTTGCCTCTCGTCTAGAACAAATAGTTTGGTGGACTTAACTTACCGTCTTACATGCGACATATTAGAAAAGAATTAGGTCATCCCGTGATACAAAGTTGGGGAATCATGGGGAACACAATACTGTAGTTTCTCTCCATATTGATTTCACTCTTATGTTAGTTAGACTTATTTTCCATTGATTATTGCAAACTACCCACCCCACGGGAAAGTAAGTCGGTTAATCACTCAAATTAGACTAATTGAATTCTCTTGAGTTTATGTATTCCCTTAGGTTTAACCCTAACCTCGGTTAAGTTATATTTCTTGATAACAATCACTTTATCCTCAAAAAGGAGGTGTAACTTGGGAGACATCAAAATTTTGGTGTCGTTGCCTGGGAATATGGCTAGATCTAGTTAATTTATAGTGATTTGAGTATTCATCCTTATTTCCCATGTTTTTACATTTTTTCATGGTTTTGTTTCTTTGCAGGGTGTAAGTGTAGTGTATGCCTAACATGTGAAGTCAAGGAAGACCCTTGAATCTATTTGACCTAGAGATCTATAGAACGTTGAGAAGAAGCCCATGATAATGCCAACAACTTAGCTAATGTCGCTCTGAACAGGAACGAGAATGAGAATGCTAATCATGAGAACCCACCTTCTCTTGAAGACATTTCTCCACAACCATAAAATTTAATGCCAATGCTTATTAGTGAACTAATACAGGTAGAATCCTATAACTATGGAGGTGACTGGAGCTATGTTGTTGCCACCACTATCGGCTACTTCAAAGTTTGTAGTCTTGAGTGGGTTGCTTCAGATGATGCAGAATCGTGGGCTGTTTGCGTGCTTACTGTTGGAGGATCCTCATAGCTATCTACACAACGTTGCATTTGTCTGCAAGAGTGTGATTGTAACATATCATCTGTCTATGGATGTTGTGTGACATCGTGTCTTCCCATTATCTCTTACTGGAAATACAACACGATGGCTATTTGAGCTCTCGCAGAGTTCGATTGCTAGTTGCGCTGAATTGCAGTAGGCCTTTTTGGAGAGGTACTTCCCCATATTAAAGATGGTAAAATTGAAAGATAAGATCAAAAACTTTGAGCAACTTCTTGGTGATTCGATCAATACTACTGGGGAGAGGTTCACCAAATGCTTAGGAAGTGTACTGAATCACAAGATAGTTGATGAAGCCTTGGTAGATATCTTCTATCATTCCCTTCATGAGAATAGTTAGGCTGGTGCTGACACTATCATGGGGGGGCATGTTCTTAGATCTGCCATTCACAAAGATTGCAGAAAGGATTGAGAGAGTGGTCAAGAATAATTATGTATAGGGGAAGATAGACAGAGCGTTTACGAGATATTTGTGTACTATTAGTGTCAGTTCAGAAAAAGCGAAGATAAAAACAGAAATTAAGCAATAGCTTTCCTGAATTCGCATAAGTATGAAGGTGATGATGAAGTAGCACCAGGAGCGAGTCAATGCAGTGGTTCATCAACCTCCACGTGCACCCAATTTATGATAAGCCTTATTATGAGGAGGACACCTGCTTTATTGCTGACAAACTGGGGTTTTTGGACCAACGCCTAAGGGTCCAATAAGGAATATTAGCACCACGGTCAAGGAAACCAAGGTGAGAACTTCAATAGAGATGGAGCTTTTAGGTACAACTAGCAAGGATACTATGGATCAGAATAGAGGTCCAGAGAGATGCAAATTAGGGTCGCAAATATGGCTTCTGAAATGGTCCCTATGTGCCACCACATATCCATGACACAGGTTCAAGTAATTCAAGAATTGAGAAGATATTTGATCTCCTGTTGAAGAAAGCTGAGACACAGGATGTGACTCTGAGGGGGATGAAATCTAAAATCTCCAGTATCAATCAAAAAATTGAGTCTCATTCTGTGGCTATGAAACAACTTGAGCAACAGTTTGGTCAAGTGTCGACTCCACTCAATCAATGCCAAAGGGGTACACTACCTAGCAACAAAGTTCAGAACCCTATGAATAAAGGGAAGTACATGGTGGTTACTACTCGTGGTGAAAAGAGCACCGTTGATCCTCCCATGCCAGTTGAAGAGGATGATGTTTGATAGGAGACAGTTTCGGTCAAGGATACAGACATAGGGGATGATCATGGCAAGGATGGGGTGAGTGAAGCTGCTGATGCACCATAAAAGTTGATGCCTATTTCGAGGCCTCCTCCTCCCTTCCTTTTAAGAATCAAAAAGAGGGAGAAGGAACACAATTTCAACCACTTTCTCTCCATGTTAAAACAAGTCTCCATCAATATCCCTCTTATTAAGGAGTAGGCGATGATGCCAGGGTATGCAGAGTACATGAAGGACCTGGTTACTAAGATCTGCACTGTGACTCAAGAGCTCTCCCAAGATCTTCAGCATTGCAGTACTATTGCTATGAGGTTTGTTCAGAAGTGAAAAGATCTCGTGCTTTCAGCATATCCTACACCATCGGAGATGTGGAGTTTGCAAAGGCACTCTATGATTTAGATTCTAGCATTAATCTATTTCCCCTTGTGGTCTTCGAGAGGCTAGGATTGGGAGCCCTTACCCCGATGAGCATATGCTTGTTGATGGTCAATCACACGGTGAAGAAGCCTTTAGGGATATTATATGATTTTCTAGTCAAAGTTTAGAAGTTCATATTCCTCACAGATTTTGTGATCCTAGATAGCAAAGTCACTTTCAACGTCCCAATCATCTTTGGAAGACCATTCCTAGCCACTGGGCGAGCACTAGTAGATATGGAAGCTGGTCAAATCAGGTTCGAGATTGAACGATAAAGAGGTTCTTTTCAATGTTTGTCAGGCCATGAAGCGACCAGATGATCTGAAGAATGAAGTTTGGGCAATGTCTGAGTAACCAATTTTTCCAAGTTATGCCACAATAATAAAGCAGGCGCTACTTAGGAGGTGACCCAAGATCTTTAATGTAATAGTGTAGTTGTAACTTTGTTTTCAATTTTTTGACTTGTAGGTAGTTTATTTTCTTGTATTTCGATTGTAATTTTGGATATTGGGTTTGTTGCATATAGGGTAAATAGTGTGTTCTATGAAGAATATGTAGGTACATGTCTAAGTGAGCCACTATTAGTTAAGAAAGGCATTTGGAAGTGCCTCTACAATTGGTTCTACGAGCCATAACCATTCTACAACTTATACACCATCTTGTAGAGATTTTCATTATGTAAAAAGTTGTGCCTGCAGTCCACGAGCCAATTTTATGATCCATAGATAATACTAAGGGTTGTGAATAGGGCTCGTGGACCCCAAGTAAGTTCTCTACAACCATCTTTACATGTCGTAGTTTTCTCTATAACTCGTAGACTATTCCGTAAAACCCAGTCCTGAAATCTAGAATTTGGATGTTCTATGAAACCACATTTCATGAGCCATAAAACACTCTAGGGCCCATAATCAGGGTTTCATAGAGTTCAGGCCCATAAGATTTCAGTTGACCCAGGAAAGGTATAAATAATAGGGTCAAATTATTTTGACCCCATTTCTAACCTAAATTACAAAATCACCCGGCCAACCCCACCCTCAAGAATTTCCACCACCGTCGACTATCGTACCTCAATTTTCTGGTAAGATTTTTCGGTGACCTAGGGTTTTAGTCCTCTTCACCACCTTCATCTCCTACAATCTAGTCACACAACTTGGTAAGTTTTCAGTTAATCAAATACCTTTAAATTTTACCTATGTTTGTATGATTATATTCAAAATCACATTGGGAATGGTACTTTAGACACAAACCAAAGTGTGACATTGACATATTAATAACTGATTTATGGTTGCCCGTGTTTGAATATGTGTCTATGTCCGGAGGTAGGTGTCGTTGCCTTAATAGTATGATGTGAAACATATTATTTGGCACCTATTGAATCACCCAACATGTGTGATGAATTGATTATGTATGTAATTTTATAGGTGATGACATAGGCGCATAATTTTTTTGTGAAATCGCTCATACATGGTTGAAAGGGTTGGGGAAACATGTTTAACTACTTTCAATGGGGTATACTCGGGAATAACATGTTGGGGTATTATTTGTTCTGTGAAAATCATATGGGTGTGTGCATTATGCTTCAATGCTACTAGAATAAATATTGAAAAGGTCATATGGGGTCCATTGTAATGGACTTGGAAACATAGGTAACTGAGTTTCTTCTCTACTGGTGGCTTTTATGTCGGTGCAACATTCCATGAATCGTAATTACCCCTCGTACAAGATTCCAAAAATTTAACATTTCTGAGTACCATCAGATGAGACCATCTATGAGTTGTAGAACACTTTATAGCTTATAAAGAGGTCTCGTAGATCCCTGCTTGGAATAATTTCAGCCAGTGGAATTTTTATGACTCAGTCTACGAATCGTAAACAATTTTATGAGTCGTACCTAGTCTTGTAGACTTTTCCAGTGAACAAAAATATTGTAACCACTATTATACAAGAGCCTTTTATGGCTTGTAATGTCCACTACGGTCTATGAAGGTGCTTTCGTAGACCTTTCTGTAACTTAGTCTAAATTATTTTTGCATTTTGTTTTTTGATTTGTGGGGCTAACCAAGGTGCATAAGTATTAATGTTTTAAGTATTATGGCACCAAAAGCAAAATGTAAATAGATCAGGGCCCTACAGAGAAGGGACAAGGATGAGTCTTCGGAGGATGAGCAGACTCCTGCCCTGAGTGGATTATTAGAGGAGCTTGGCATCCACCAAGACCCAGAGGCTGCTAGACCTTAGACTAGATATGCTACTAGAGTAGGGTAGACCCAAGCTTTTGTTATTTGTATTCCCCAGTCTTATGAGGGAAGCAATGATAGGAGTGATTCTACTTAGATGGCTCTGAGGAGTCTAGCTCTGCGTCAGGCTTCGAAGGAAGATTAGAGATGGACTCCTCCTCATTGCCTCGTTCATCACCACAAGACGCTCTTACTAGTCGGTGGTATGTCGAGGGCATGTAAACCATCTGTGCTAAGGACATGCAGCAGACAGAGTAGGGCAAGCCAACCCACTCCATTACTAAGGAGCCTTGAGTCATCACAGATAGACTCGACAATGTCCATGGCCTCTAAGACACGATAATCAGATATGGGCTTCAGTGGCTGACTAAATCACTTGGTCGATACACTTCGACTATGGTGAGTGAATAATATAAGTCATATGTAGCCATATTTTACAACACTCTACCCGAGGAGAAGAAGCCCCTCGGTCAGCCAAGACTTACCAAAACGAGAGTGAGGGGCCGGCAGGTGTATATATCGGAGATCACCATCCGTCAGATGCTATTTAGGCCATAGTTAGTTGCCCTTAGATCTACTGCTGAGTATGACTAAAGGGTAGGGTAGATAAGGGACCCATTGCTGATGAAATATCTAGAGTGCAGAGCCAGCTTGATAAGATGGGTGGCTACTTATATTGCTGATCAGGATCCGGAACATGTCTGGGTCGCCATACACTAGGAGCCTATTGTTAAGGATTTGCTCAGTTTACCGCTAAGTTTTGGCGGGTGGTTGTTAAGTCACACATCCGATCAATGCTCACTGATAATAGTTTAATGCCGAAGCGTGTAGCACTAGTTGCCAGCATCTTGACTAGTTATGAGATTGATTAGGCCCGCCTCATCGCCGAGCAGATTAACGAGGTTGTGCTGTAGACGACCACCTCTATCCCTTTCCCTTGCTTGGTTTACAGCCTCTGTCTAGAGTTGAGGGTGGAGAGCTTACACCAATTGGACTTACTAATTGAGGCCTAACGTACTTTGGATGCCAGCCTGATCAAAGCTGAGGAGAACCCAATGGCATTCCGATGAGAACAACACTAGCCTACTCCTATGCTAGAGATCTTTGCCTTAGCACCATCGCCTGAGTTTCCACAGGCCACCGCCACTACTGTTACTACTAAGGTTAGGCCCCTACAGCCCGATGCAGATGAGGAGAGGGGGCCTGCCACTTCTATTCTTGCACCATAGTCCATATCATCACAAGTGACTCCCGCGGGCATGGTCACATGTCAGCCATATCTATACAGGACATCGAACAGAGGTTATTGCATGATGAGTCACAGATGACTCAGCTTGTTCATCAGATTAGGCCATGGGTCTGCCAGGCGATTACAGACTCGGAGGGTCGCATGTAGTTATTCAAGGTCATTTTGTTCAGAACCATCTCTCTGCTGTGGATGTCGTATTGATGCCTCTGAGATGTCGATACAGCTAACCTAAGTATGACCCAACCATCATACTTGACGTCCCTTCAGATGGAGATGCAACGACTCTAGGCCTATATGACAACAATATTGGCAGCGCTGATGACCCTACAAGAGACCACACCCCCGGTTTCGTTGGTATATTTGTTTCTCCTGATGAGCCTATTTAGCCTTCCCATGGAAGAGACCCTGCATAGAGAATGATGATCCAGATGTTATACGCTCACGTGCGATGATTACAGAGTAGGAGGAGCTCGAGTTTGTCTTGAGGCAGTCAAAAAGGAGGAGGAGAGATGACAAGCTCGAGACTGTGAGAGTTTGAGAGGTGTTGGCCCCTCCATAAAGAGTAATACTATTAAGGAGATTACCACACAGGATCAGGGTGGTCAAACTAAGCCACATACTGGTGCTTAGGTGCCCAGGTATGATTTTTGACCCCTTATGATTTATTTTACTTTGGTTGCGGGCATTGGGGACGATGCAAATCTTTTTTCGATGGAGTGTGGGTAGTTATGGGCCTCAGTGAAGTCCTTAGTAGCTTGGGTCCATAACTACCCTAATTTTTTATCGTGGGCTCTTCTTGTCTGTGTTCATTTTCCCATGGATATTTATTTTTTATTGAACCTGCATGTTTAAGAGGTTTAGGTGGTATTTTTAGCATATAGTACTAATACCTAGGGCATATAGCATATTTTTGTGATTTATTTGAAAAATGATACCTACCAAGACTTAGCATATTTTTGTGATTTATTTGAAAAATGATACCTACCAAGACTTTGATTAGTAGTCTAGATAGTAACCATGCATGTTTTTGTATGTTGACAACGTTTGTTCTGATAAGTGCGGATAAATTGAGATAAAAAGCATGATCTGAGAGTCTGTTGGTGATAATGTAGTCATTGCCATGGGAGTGTGAGCTTTAAATTGCTAAACTCATGTGTTATGTGGTAATTCAGAACTTGTCATATTGCTCTAAGTTGGACCGTAGATTAGTTGGATTAGTAAAGTGTCTTAGACCATTGTTCATGAAAGCCAACTTAGCCTAAATGACCAACCTAAATTGCAGTATATCCCCTGTTCCTAATGTTTGAGCCTAACTTGTACCTATCCTTTGCAAACACCTGATTAACCTAGCCTTGTTAGTTGATGGCCCTTCTCTTTCCTTGAACATTGTACACCTTGACTAAGGCAAAAAACCTAAGTTGAGGGTGGCTACCAAAAGTGGCCCTAGTTCTGAGGATGAATGTAGTGCAACCTCAACTCAAGCCAAAAGCCAAAGTTTAGGGTGGCTAGTGTAAGGGTTGAACACAAATATAAGGAGGAAGTTAGAGATACAGGAAAAGGGGAAAATCCTATACTAGGTGAAAGAAAAATAAGAGATGCCTTAGTTGAGAGTCAAAAAGAAAAATGAAGGGTAAAATCAAGGGGAAAAGCTGAAAAATGAAACGAATGCATTCAGAAAAGCTTAAAATAGGAGAAATGGAGAATAAGATTATCATGACTCGGACCTAGGGCCTAGGTGTGACAAGGCTTATGGGAACTCAAGAGTCCCCAAACAATCCTCAAGATACAAAAACTCACATCATTGGTTCGGAAGCGTAATCAACAATCCACACATAATTCTAAGGGATTGGAAAGTAGGACTCATGCTATGGAGGCATCATGGGGAAAGGGTTAACATGCGTTCACATAACACATAGCACATAAATACTAAGGAGCGGGTATGTAGGACTCACGCTATGGGGCAATTCAGGACTTAGGATCTTTCCATTATCATAAGGTCAAGTCACATATCAATATCAAAGATAACCAAATGCATAACATGGACTTAACCATAACTCATACCATAAATCATAAAGAGCTTTACAAGGTGTCCAACAATGCCTCTACGTAGATGGGTTGGGGGAGACATACCTCGGGCTCACCCTTAAGTACAAGCAAAAATGAAAGAGATAGCATAGATAGATGGATGGTGGTTCGTCCATGAATGACAGGACTCACCACTAAAAGGAGAACGGAATCCAAGCTAAGCGTCGAATGGTGGGTGATCAAGGTCCTTGGTCCCTACATGGTAAAATCATGTAGGCAAGTGTATGCGTTAGTACATTTGAATGTACTAAGTATATGGGGTGCAATGCATGTAACTTACAAAAACCTGCATATCAATGTTAGATGACAAGGGCACATGATATAGAAAGAGTTGAATATAAAAGAATACATGAAATGCTATGAAAGTCATGATGCATGAAATGCAAACGATGCACTTATATATATAGGGGATGTGATCTCAACTGACATAAGTAAGACCATGCGAGATCTTACTTAGAATCCTGATGAAATCCTCCCATCGGTAAAGAGGGGATTTACTTGCCAAGGGTAGACCATACTTAACTTTATGGGACAACATGAAGTAACCTTCCTTATGTGACAACTCCAATTTTGGATAGGATTTTCACAAATAGCACATCAAATTATATTATTTCTTCTCCTTACGGGATAATTCCCATTTCGGAGGCATCTTTCCTTATGGGACAACTCCCATTTCGGAAAGGAAAGCTATGCTAGGCACATAGTTCATGGAAAGAGAACAAACCCTCCATCCATTGGTGTTAAGTCGTCATCCTAAAAGAATACATATACGTGTATATATATACATACTTTCATGAGATGTTAATCACTTCCAAGACCATTTCAATGCATTCTTAGGCTTAAAGGCCAAAGAATAATTTCATCATCAATGTACTCATGTATAGGAATAGCCCATTCATATAGAAAGTGGTACCAACACCCAAAATGCTAAAAGAGCCAAAATCAAAGACATATATGTGATAACAATATTGTCATAACCAACATTTTATCAAAATCATACCATAAAAAAATTGGGCTTAATCCATAACATAATTTCTCAAAGTAATCCATGTACATGAATGCATATGCTATGAACAATGAGGGAATGACATGGGCAATTAAGACTCAACCTAAAATCAACATTTATAATATGAAATTGAAGTGAAACATAATTAAATCCATAGTGTATCACCCATGCGTAAATAATTCAAAGGAGGAACATGCATATTTATAATTTCATAGACCCAAAGTAAATCCTCATATAATGGATTAAATCACATTAAAATCATCGAATAAATACTACGCATGCACCAATAGAATTTTAGGAAATCATAATATTCAAAAAACCCAAATCAAAGTAAGCAAAATCCATTTAGGTTTTATTGAAAATAATTTTGGGTCTCCTTGATTGGAAAGAATCAAGGATCAACCCACATACGTTAGACTTTAAGTTCCTTGAAATTGAGTTAAGAAAGATTCAAAACATGGAAGTGGGTCTTGGAATCTAAACTTGTTCTTGAGTTTCCTTGAAATTGGTATTGGGTTCTTGGTGGAGGCTCTTGAGAGAATTGATAGTGTATTCGAGATGAGAGTAATGAGGTTGATCCTTTGGAATAGGGTTTAGGTCTTTTGGTGAGGTTAAGATGACATTGGAAGTCTAAAAAGGTCATTAGAGCAATTAAAATTTATGAAAATGCCATTAGTGAACGGATGAAAAATTTAACAAAGTGTGCCCTCACAGGAGGTTTGACTGGCTATGTCGCCCTCCATGAGTCATTTGGAGTGCCCATCAAAAAGTACTTAGAAAAATAAATGGGAGTTGGGAATACTTAGCAAAACTTCACGTCTCGTCACTTTGACGGACCACTTCACTGGAGTGTGATGCTTCATAGTCTATTTAGTGGTCTGTTGCACCACACTTAGGCACAAAAATATGACCAGGCCACCCCACGACTCAGGCTCATGGCCGAATATGCCTCCACAGTCCGTCAAAGGTGCCCGTGGCACCACCCTAAGTGAAAACTCCCTCCCATGCTACCTTGCCTCCCTTGGACACCCCACGAGTCATCTATAAGGTCAGTGGCAAGGCACATGGGCCGTGTCACTGGCTGTGTCACATGCCTTAGGCAAAAAATGGCCCTTTCCTACCCTAAGCCATCCAAATGGCCCGTCAAAGTCATCACTGCCCATCAAGCTATCCGTTTTACACCACTACACAAGAGGGTCTCACAAAAACGATCATTACTCCTTCATCTAACATTGGAATAAGGTTAAACGAAGTGCATTATGAAGCTAACTCAAAGGGATTTCATTTGACTTATCGTGGGACTCCGAGTTCCAAGTATGCTAAAAGGTATGCTGTTTAAAGTTGACCTTCTACCAGTATTTGTGTTGAACTTAGCCAACATAAATCCCTTTGAACCTGGCTTGACATAGGGTTCCCATGAAAGTCTTAAACAACATAAATAAGATTGAAAATTTTGGGTCCTTATAGAGATGAAACTAACATTATTGGTATGGAAAAAGTGTAGAAAAGGCGCAGTGTCGAGGAGAGTCTTTAGTCACTATGTTCCCAAAATACCATACCAAAGCCCCCTGAGCCTACAAGCCTAAAAAGTCATAAAGTGATCCTAGTCAAAGTAGATGATCATCTTAGTCATGAGTATAGGGGCAAGCCTATGGTATTAGGCATGATACATGATATCTTTTCTGAGAGTGAGCAATTTGCACAGTCCCAAGGATACATGAAAACATCATTGAGTGACAAATGTGGGACTTCTTTCTGTGAGTGCACTTTTATTGCATTGTTAGCATTAGACTTATGTAGTGATTGTGGATTGTTGATAGTGCCTCAATTGTCATAGTTGTGTTGTCACATGCACTAGTATTTACTAGTTTTCTAGATAGCTATCTGATTCTGCTTTGAAAAGGTTGTATGGCTATTGGAGTTTAAGATTGATGTGATATATGACATTGGGTTGAGCTCTGTGTGTTACTATATTACCTATATAGATTGAGTCCGTCACTTGAGGACAAGAAATAATTTTAAGTTGAGGGTGTTGATGTATTGTCAAAATACAATACTTTTGATGCTTAAAACATGGAATTTTGGGTGTTCTCAATGCATTGTTTGTTGGTTTTATGTGTTTGTGTGTTATATTTGCAGGATTCCAGGTTGGCCTTGATTTTGGGGAGAAATATAGGAGTTGCTGATTTTTGATGCAGTACAAGACCCTTTATGGGTCGTAGTTCATTCTACGGGCCGTGAAGTGGTTTCGTGGATAATTCCAATGAGGGGCTGATGTTCTGAAGTTGATTTTACGAATATGCAGATGGGTCGTTGATTGATTTATGAGTCTTAGAACAGGGTTCATGCCCTGAGGATCAAAGATTGGGACTTTCTGGAGATTCATCAGCCAAAACCCCTCTATAGGTCATAAAGTACTTTACGGGTCGAAGAGGGGGTATCGTAGACTTGAAATCCAATTTTTCAGTAGCACTGTACGAGACCCCAATTACGGGCAGTGGAATGCAATACAGTCCACAAACCTGTTCGTTAGGCGTGCTAACCCAGTTATCTTATAATGTTTAAGACATGTATTTTAAATATTATAAATAAATTTTTAAGGTTATTTTTCGTAGGTTTTATACTTAGTACACAAAAAACTTGAGAATTAGAGAGGAAAAATAATGAGATAACATTGGAGAGTTTTGAGAACACCTTGATTTCATCTTTAATTTTGTGATTCTCTTGGATTTTGGATTTTCTTGTTCTTAATTCAATTGTGTAAATGCTCTATTATGTTATTTCAATTCATAAGTCTTGCATCTACACAAATCATTAGTATCTAAATAAACAACTAGTATTGCGGGAATCATGACGAACTAACAAGGTAAAATCGGATAATTCATAATATATTCTTGGAAAGGTGCATGCATGTATTAATTAATTCTCTTTGTTTTGCATGTTTTCTGGTGATGGCCAACATTAGAACCCACCTAGTGTTACTGACTGTACCAAGGTAGTAATGAATAGGAACAGGATTTGATTGATGTGTTCTCATCTAATCAACAAAGCTAGCCAAGGGGAGATTGTACTAGGACTAATAGGTAAGGATTAATAATGCACACTATGGAGATGGGCCAAGTCACGTAGTGAAATTTGCCTCTCGCCTGGACCAAAGGGTTTGGTGGAGTTAACTTCCGTCCTACATTCTACACACTAGAAAAGATTAGGTTATTTGGTAATACTAAGTTGGGGAATCATGGGAACACAATACCCTAGTTTTTCTCCATATTGGTTTCACTCTTATGTTTGTAAGGTTTATTTTCCATTGATTATTGTATCCCCACCTCCCCCCCCCCCCACCCTGAGAAAGTAAGTTAGTTATTCACTCA
>JAPFFP010065421.1:0-25681 GCA_026153255.1 Solanum medicagineum | reverse complement strand
AATAGGGTCACCATCAAGAATAGGTATCCTCTTCCAAGAATTGATGATTTGTTTGACCAATTGCAAGAGGCTAGCCAGTTCTCTAAGATTGATCTTCGGTCCAGGTATCATCAAGTGAAGGGGGGAGTGTGATATTCCAAAGACGGCCTTCCGGACTAGGTATGGGCATTATGAGTTTGTTGTGATGTCTTTTGGGTTGACAAACGCACCGACTATCTTCATGGATCTTGTGAATAGGGTCTTCAAACCCTACATTGATTTATTTGTTGTGCTCTTCATTGATGATATTTTTATTTATTCTCATAGTGAGGAGCATGTGACTCATTTGAGGGTAGTGTTGCAAAGATTGAGGGAAGAGAAGTTGTATGCTAAATATGAGAAGTGTGAAGTTATGTTGAAAAAAATTGTGTTTCTAGGTCTGTGCTGTTGGGGAATGGTATTAAGGTGGATCCTAAAAAGACAGATGTGATTAGAAATTGGTTTAGACCATTGAACCAATCGGATATTAGGAGCTTCTTGGAGTTAGTGGGTTACTATCAGAGGTTTGTGAATGGGTTTTCCTCTATTGCTTATCCAATGGAAAAATTAACCCAAAAGAAGGCTAAATTTGTGTGGACCGATGAGTGTGAAAAGAGTTTCCAAGCCTTGAAAGATAAGCTTGTGTCTCTCCTATATTGTCACTACCGGAAGGGATAGAAGGATTTCTTGTGTATTATGATGCTTCCCGGATTGGTTTAGGTTGTTTGTTAATACAAAATGGTAAGGTAATAGCCTATGCTTCTAGGCAACTCAAAGTGCATGAAACGAACTATCCTACCCATGATCTTGAGCTAGCTGCGTAGTATTTTCTTTAAAGATATGGTGTCATTTTTTGTATGGGGTGCGTGTTGATGTGTTCACCAATCATAAGAGTCTTCAATATGTCTTCACTCAAAAAGATCTCAACTTGAGGCAAAGAAGGTGGTTAAAACTTCGTTAGGACTACGACATGGGTGTACACTATTATCCAGTAAGGCTAATGTGGTGGCGGATGCTTTGAGTAGGGTGTCGATGGGTAGCCTAGCTCAATATGGTGGTAAAGGAGTGGCTAGGGAGGTCCACTAGTTAGCTAGGTTGGGGGTTACGTTGGAAAAGGTTGATAATGGGGGTGTTGTTGTGGTTGATGGTTCTAAATCTTCATTGGTTGAGAAGGTAAAAGCTAAGCAAGATCTTGACCCTGCTTTGTTGGAATTGAAGGCATTGGTAAAAGATGGTAAGGTGGAGGTCTTCTCCCAAGGGAGAGATGGTTCCCTTAGGTACCAATGTAGGTTATTTGTACCTTGTGTTGATGGCATGAGAGAAAAGATTCTTGATGAGGCTCATGGTTCTTCCTATTCTATTTAACCCGATTATACCAAGATGTATAGGGACTTGAGGGATGTGTTTTGGTGGGGAGGTATGAAGAAAGATATTGCCAAATTTTTTTTGGTTGTCATAGTTGCCAAAAAGTTAAATTGGAACACCAAAGGCTAGGTGGCTTAACCCAAGACATAGAGATTCCTACTTGGAAGTGGGAAGAGATTAAAATGGACTTTGGGGTTGGGCTGCCCAAGACTAGGAAGGGTTTTGATTCCATTTGAGTTGTGGTTGATAGGATGCAAAATCAGATCACTTTCTACTACTTAAGACTACATATGGGGCTAAAGATTAAGCTAAATTGTACATTCATGAGTTGGTGAGATTGCATGGGTGCACTTGTCTATCATATGGGATCGTGGTGCTCAAATTACTTCACACTTTTTGAGGTCCTTCCAAAGGGGTCTTGGTATAAAGGTTAAACTTAGTACGGCCTTCCATCCTCAAATGGATGGCTGAAAGAACTATCCAAACTCTTGAGGACATGCTTAGGGCTTTTGCATTGAAGTTTAGAGGTAGTTGGGATGATTATCTTCAGTTGATTGAGTTTTCCTATAACAACAGCTATCATTCTAGCATCGGTATGACTCCTTTTAAGGCCCTCTATGGTAGACGTTGTAGATCACCGGTTGGGTGGTTTAAGGTTGGTGAGGTGGCTTTACTGGGACCATATTTTGTTGTGGAGGCTCTTGAGAAGGTTAGGATGATTAGAGAAAGGTTGAAGACGGCCCAAAGTCGCCGAAAGTCCTATACTGATGTGAGAAAAAGGATCTTGAATTCAAAGTGGGTGATTGAGTTTATTTGAAAGTTTCATCCATGAAGGGTGTTGTTTGTTTTTGTGAGAAGGGTAAGTGAAGCCCTAGATATGTGGGTCCTTATAGGGTGATGAGAAGGATTGATAAGGTGGCCTATGAGTTGGAATTACCTAGTTAAATGGAATTGGTTTATCCGGTCTTCCATGTGTTTATGTTGAGACCCTAATGCTATTGTGCCTCTTGATGTTGTGGGAGTAGTCGAATACAACCTTACATATGAAGAAGTTCCGGTAGAGATCTTGGATAGACAAGTGAAGAGGTTGAGGAACAAGGATGTTGCTTCCGTAAGGTCCTTTGGAGGAATCAACAAGTTTAAAGTGCTACATGGGACCCCGAAGCGTATATGCAAAAATGACATCCTTTATGTATTCCATTCTACTCAAGCCTAAGGTAATAATTCTAAGTCTCCTATGTGATTTCATGTCTCATGGTCCAGTACCTAAGGCATTTGCATGCATTCATGTTTATATTGACAAGGTTCGTGGTGATTTTACACTTATGTTGAGATGTTGAAAATGGTGTTTTCAGTGTGTTGTTGCATTCTTGTTGGGGATGATTACTTCATGATTACCCTTCTTATATACGTTTCTTTGACATTTAGGGATGAATGTCCCCAAGGGGAAGATATCAAAAATGACCCCAAAAAGTGCCTGAAATACGCCTCGGAAGTGCCCGGAATCGTAATTTCCATATACCTCAAAATTCGCGTGATATTGAAAATCTTACATTGTATTCTTGTTCAAGGGGTCAAATTGAGTGGGAGATGGTTCTAACCTCGATTTAAGAGTAACCATACCCAAATTTGAAAATCGCAAAAATGCGAATTCTAGTGTGCATCTGCGCCCCTGGCAGGACGCGCCAAGGGTGCGCTACAGTGTTATTCTTGCCCAGTTTTGTTGATTCGGTCCAAGGCCTTTGGGTCTTGGGCCTAAGTGCTTCCACGCGTGGAAGTACCTATACCTAGCCTTAATTCACCCTCATATCATTCAAGACATTCCCAAATACTCTCTCAAACACTTAGACAATATTTCATCTCCAAATTTCATGTCTCAAAACTCATTCGGATCTTAAGGTTCTCATTCAAGCTTCATGTCTCTATCTCCAATCTTCTTCAAGGATTCTCCAAAGTCAAGGTATGTGGGGTTCTTTCATTGCACATTATTGGGGTTTCATAAAATTGTGATTGTTTTAGCATGTTTTGAGCTATGAATCTAGGGTCTATTGTGAGACTTGATGAAGAGTTTTGATGTATATTGCTTGAGAGTGTTACCAAGTATCTATGGATGGTTGTACATTGAATTTTCTAGCATGATTCCACTATTGAAATGCATGATTTTACACTAGCACTAACACCCGCCAAGTGTTTGATAAAATGTCCGGGTTATGATTTCTTGAGCAACTGAAGGTATAATGCATGTCTTATAAGTTGAATGGCTTTATGATTATAAAGGGAATGTATGAATATGATATTATCTCTATTGTGTTGGGGATTGACCAAGCCTCACTTGGGAGGTTGCAGACCTGGGTAACAATGTTGAGGGGTTTGTACCTCGATCGCCTTGCTCGGGTGGTGGGAGGCCCATGCAAAAAGGTCGAGGGTTTGTACCTTGATAACCATGTTAGGGGTTTGTACCTCGATCGCCTTGCTCGGGAGGTAGTAGGCCCGTGCAACTAAGTCGAGGGGTTTGTACCTTGATAACCATGTTAGGAGGTTTGTACCTCATCAATCATGTTGGGTGTGTACCTCATCAACCATGTTGAGGGGCTTTTACCTCATCAACCAATTGAGGGGTTTGTACCTCATTCGCCTCTCAAAGGGGTGATAGGCCTTGGATATTCACTAATAATGGTCACTCCTTACAAATCTAATATGATCTTTGTAAGAATGGTTTACTACAAGAATATTTCATGCGTTCCATATTGTTATATGCTACTCATATCCTATGCTTATGCATTTTGATTATGTTACTTATCTCTTGTTGCATTGCATCCTACATACTTAGTACATTCAAACGTACTAATGCATATTCTATGCCTACATGATGTCACGATGTAGGAACTATAGCCCCACTTGAGCATCCTCCTCCACGTGGTTAGCACGAATTCTCCCAAGCTTGTTGGTGAGTCCTCCATCAGGGGACGATGTTTATGATCTCATGCTATGTCCTAAGACTATATTTCTTTGTATATGTATTAACTATGACGGTGAGTCCTGTTGTTTGTCTTGGGCCCCACTCTTATCTATGTAGTAGAGGTGTTGTTGGAAATATATGTATCTATGCTTTGAGCCTTGACTCTCTTATTCTTGATATTTATGTTATGAAGTTTCCCCTTAGTTCCTTTTTCCCTTATTTCTAATCTATTATGTCATTTACTTCCTTCCACGACCAAGGATATGTGATGATATGTTAAGAGGCTTGCTTGGGGTCCCTTCAGGTTTCCTATGCACTGTGTCACATCTAGGCCCTAGACTTGGGTTGTGACATTCACTCCCAGGATATTAGGAGTTTCTTGGGCTTACGGGGTATTATCTAAGGTTCGTTGATGTTTTTTCCTCAATTGCTTCCTCTTTGATGAAATTGACTCAAAAGAAGGCAAAATTCATGTAGACCGATGAAAGTGAAAGAAGTTTCCAAACTTTGAAAGACAAGCTTACATCGGCCATATTTTGGATCTACCAGAAGGTATAGAAGGGTTTTTGGTTTATTGTGATGCTTCAAGGGTTGGTTTGGGGTGTCTATTGATGCAAAGTGGTAAGGTCATAGCGTATGCTTCTCGGCAATTGAAGGTGCATGAGCATAATTATCCCACCCATGGTCTTGAGTTAGTAGCAATGGTATAATATGGCATCACTCTTTGTATGGGGTTTGTGTAGATGGGTTCACCGACCACAAAAGTCTTCAATAGGTATTCACACAAAGGGATCTCAGTTTGCGGTAAACAAGATGGTTAAAACTCCTCAAGGACTATGACATGAATATCCACTACCATCATTGCAAAGCTACTGTTGTCGTCGACACTCTAAGTAGAGTGTACATGGGAAGGATAGCTCATATTGGTGACGACAATAAGGAAGTAGTTAGTGAAACGCCCTAAAAATGTGCTTTAGAAATGCCCACAATTAGAATTTCCATATATCTCAAAAATCAGGTGTGACATTGAAAATCCGACTTCATATTTTTTTTCAAGGGGCAAAATTTAGTGGGAAATGGATATAAGCAAGATTTTAGAAGACACGTCGCAAAAAATAATTTTTGCTAATGTTTCAAAAACCAGTAGTTGTATGCATTTGGTATGCGACGCGGACCCATCGCTGACCAATGTTGGTTTTTTCTTAATTTTCTGTTTAAGCCTAAGGGCATTGGGGTCATGGCCCCCTGCACATTTACACATGAAATCTCCCATACATAGCCAGTTTTCAACTCTATATCACTTTAAAACCCTCTCTAAAACCTCTCCAACATTTTATCAAAATTTCCATCCAAATCCAAGGATTTCAAGCTCACATTGGATCTCAAGAACTCAATCCTATGTTCAAGCCTCCTTCAAATTTTACATCAAGGAATCCTCAAATTTAGGTATGTGGGTTTCATCCATTGGGTCCTTTCACCCATGGAGCCCAATCTTCCTTTCTCATGAAAATTGGCTGTTTTCAAAGTGTATTATCTATGGGTATATCTTTTTATGGATTATGATTATAAATTATGTTAGGGTTTTAGGAAATGTTGATTGATTATGCATGTCTACCTATTTGAAGCTTATACCATGAATTGATATTGTCTATTGATACTATGTATGTTTTAAGTTATGAAACTATGATCTATTGTGAGGTTTGATGATGGATTTCAAGGTACTATACGTGAGAGTTTTACTATATGTCGGTGGGTTGATTTGCATTGTGTTTTCTCATATTATTACACTCTTCAATTTCATGATTTTGGAGAAGCATTAGGCACCCGCCAAAGGTTCGATAAAATGTCTTGACAAGAATTCTCAAAGTTATTAACATGATTTCTAAGTCTAGTGACTTTATGATGTTTAGGGCTTGCATTATCCATTGAATTCATGAAAAGTATCTATAATGTTGCAAGTAGACCCCACCTTGTTGGGGGGTGACATGCCCAATCTCCTTGTTGACGGGGTGACATGCCTCAATCACCTTGTTGGGGGGTGACATGCCAATTACCATGTTTGGGGGTGACATACCTCAATCACCTGTTGGGGGGAGGGATGACATGTCCAATCACCATGCTGGGGGTGACATACCTCAATCACCTTGTTGGCGGGTGACATGCCCAATCACCATGTTGTGCAGTGACATACTCAATCACCTTACAAGGGGGTGACATCCCTGGGATTCCAACTAGTAGTTCGCTTGGTCTATGCCGGTTATGGTGTGTTCCCACACATATGATATTTACTATGCAAGTTGTGTGATTTACAAGCATGTTTTAATTCAAGCATTGATCATGCATGCCATATTGATACTATACTTATTCATTGCTTATGATTATGCATTTTGAATATATTGGCTTATGTCTTGTTCCATTGCATTCTACATACTTATTATATTCAAATGTACTAACGTATACTCTATGCCTACATGATATTACCATGTAGGGACTGGAGCACCTCTATATCATCCTCCGCGTCGCTAGTTTGGTACTTTGGAAGATAAGCTTTGGTGAGTCCCGAAGTCCACGGGCACTATCTATGCTATTCTTACTATATGATATCTCTTTATTTTGAACACTTGATACTATGAGGGTGAGCCCAAAAAGTGTCTTGGCCCCCGCTTCATTCCATGTTAAAGGTGTTGTTGAATATTTGATGTGCTTATTTTATGAGCTTGACCCTTTTATGCTTTTATAAATTTCAACACTTGCCTTAGTCCCACTTCCCTTATTTATATCTCTTGTGTTGTTTATTTTGCTTCTATGACCAAGGATGTGTGAATAATATACTAAATGGCATGTTTGGGGTCCCTTCGGGTTCCTATTCCTCATGTCACGTCTAGGCCCTAGGCTTGAGTCATGACAAACTTGGTATCAGAGCACTAGGTTGTTAATGTTCCTTGGAATCCAACACACCGCATCGATTAGAGTCTTATTCATAGTTGTGAAGCGTGCCACAACTATGAATGGGAGGCTATGAGGCGTTCTAGGAAATGTTTCACTTCTTCATGGTCTATATCGTGCTTTATATGTGAGTGTAAGGATTTTACCCTAACAAATTCTCTTTGATCTTCTAGATCATGCCGATTCAAAGAGGGAGACTAAGGAAATCCCGTACACCCGAGAAGCATTCGGTCCTTCCCGCTCCTCAAGCTCCTCAAGGTGGAAGGGTAACCAAAGAATAACTCTGAAATACTTTTACAATGTTGGCTCGTGTTATGACCAACCAAATTCAGCAAAGGGTCCAAGCCCTTCATACTCCCTCTCCGGCTTCTAGGGTGAGCGATTTCACTAAAATGAACCCAGCAGAGTTCCATGGGTCCAAGACAGATGATAATCCCCAAGGAGTTCATCGATGAAGTGTACAAAGTGCTATCTATTATGTGGGTCAATTTGGAGAAGAAAGTGGAGTTAGTGTCCTATCAACTCAAAGGTGTGGCCCAAATTTGGTTCACCCAACAGAAATTGGAGAGGAGAGATAATGATATTATTCCTTAGGAGGAAATCAAAGCCACTAACTCTTGTTAATATCTCTTCTTGCATTGCATCCTACATACTTAGTACGTTCAAACGTACTAACGTATATTCAATGCCTATATGATATTCATATGTTGGGCTGAAATCCTCATGATTACTTCTCTCACATATGCTTCATTGAAATTTGAAGGCGAATATTCCCAAGTGGGAGATATTGGAAAGCCCCAAAAATGGCCCAAAAATGTTCTTCAAAAATGCCCATAATCGTAATTTCCATATATCTCAAAATCTGTATATGATATAGAAAATTCGACTTCATATTCTTTGTTAGGGGGAAAAAATAAGTGGGAAATGGGTATAACCCCAATTTTAGAGTACTCGTAGCGAAATTTCATTTTCGCCAAATTTTCAATTTTTAGTAGGGGTCTGCGAAGACTCCGTGACACGGACCCATAATGGAGGTGTGTTTGCACTTCCTTGATTTTTCTGTTTCGGCCATAAACATTGGGGTCTTGGCCCCATTCCCACCTATGCGTAAAAACACCTATGTTTAGTCATCTTTCAACTCTATACCACTCAATACACCCTCAAAACCCTCTCTAACACTTAACAAAATATTTCACAGAAACATTCTACTGTTTCAATCTTAGTTCCGGATCTCAATAATTTCTTTCAAACTTCAAGTTCTCATTCAAATCCTCATCAAGGAAATTCCCAAATTTGAGGTATGTAGGTTTCAACCATTAGGTCCTTTCACCTATGGTGCTCAACCTTCCTTTTTATAAAACATATATGTTTTCAAGATGTACTACTCATGGGCATTACTTATTATGAATTATAATTTCAAATTATGTTGGGGTTTTATGAAATGTTGATTGGAAACACGTCTACTTATTTGTAGATTATACTATGAGATGGTTTATCTATTCTGACTATGCATGTTTTGGGCTATTAAACAATGATCTATTATGAGATTTGTTGATGGTTTTGAAGGTATCTTACATGAGGGTTTTACTATGTGTAGGTGGGTTGATTTACATTTAGTTTTCTCATGTTACTTCACTCTTGAATTGCATGATTTTGAACTGGTATTACACACCCGCCAAATGTTTGATAAAATGTCTTGACAAGAATTCTTGAGCTATTGATGATCTGTTGCATGGATTATGAATCAAGTGAGTATATGATGATTAAGGGATTGTATATATGTATTGAATTCATGAAAGTATCTTTAGTTTGCAAGTTTACCACACCTTGTTGGGGGTGGCATGCCCAACCACCTTATTGAGGGGGTGACATGCCTTGACCACCTCGTCGGGGGAGTGGGAGAGGGGGGACATGCCCGTACTACCACATCGAGGGGTATCTTGACCATCTCATTTGGGGTGACATGCCCGTACTACCATGTTGAGGAGTATGTACCTTGACCACCTTGTTGGAGGGTGACATGCCCATACTACCACGTCGAGGAGTATGTACCTTGACCACCTCATCAGAGGGTGACATGCCCGTACTACCATGTTGAGGGATAGCTATATCAATAACCTTCCAAACAGGTGACATGCCTTGCATTTTCCAAGTAATAGTTGTTTGTTCTATGATTATGGTCTTCTCCCACACAAGTATTATGTTTTATGCAAGATATATGATTTACAAGCATGTTTTACTTCAAGCATTGATCATGCATGCCATATTGATATTCTACTCATCCATTGCTTATGACTATGCATTTTCATTATACGGGCTTATGTCTTGTTGCATTGCATCCCACCTACTTAGTGCATTCAAACATACTAACGCATACTCTATGCCTACATGATGTTACTATCTAGGAACTAGAGCACCTCACGATCCTCCACATGGCTAGTTTTTACATCTTGAAGATAAGCTTTGGTGAGTCCTCAAGTTCGGGGACAGTAGCTATGCTACTCTTGCTTTTGTTATCTCTTCATGTTTAATATTTGGCACTTTGAGGGTTAGCCCGAGAAGTGTCTTGGCCCCTGCCAAATATATACTAGAGGTGTTGTTGGAACAGTCGATGTAATTATGCTATGACCTTAACTCTTGAATATCTTATGATTATCCAAGACTTCCGTTAGTCCCATTTCTCTTCGTTACGTCTCTTGTCATTGATGTTTTGCTTCCACAACCAAGGATGTGTGACTGATATGCTAAGAGGTTTATTTTGGGTTCCTTCGAGTCCCCCATTCATCGTGTCACGTCTAAGACCTAGGCTTGCGTTGTGACACATATCATGGCATGTGGAGCACATTCTCTCTATGTCACGACCCAAGGCTAGGGACTAGATGTGACACGATGCAAGGGGAACCCGAAGGGACCCGAAGCAAGCCTGTTAGCGCATCATTACACATCCTTGGTCACGAAAGCAATAAAATACAACAACAATCGAGTAAAATAGGGACAACGCGGCTAAGGGAAAACTTACATCTCATAAACATCAAGCATCAATAGAGAGTCGAAACTCATAACATTACACAAGACATGTCGAGCAACACCTCTACTACATATATAAGAGCGGGGTCTAAGACAAGTAACCGGGCTCACCCTCATAGTCAAAATTTACATGAAAGAAAAGTAGTCTTAGAACATAACATGAGGAAATAAGCAACGTGCTAGGATTGGAGGACTCACCAACAAGCTTGAGTGGAATCGTACTAGCCACGTGGGTGGGGATGCTCAAGCAGGGCTACAGTTCCTGCATGTTGACATCATGTAGGCATAGAGTATGCATTAGTACGTTTGAATGTACTAAGTATGTAGGATGCAATGCAACAAACTATAAGCACCATAATAAAAATGTATAACATAGGCAATGAATAAGCATATAACAATATGACATGTATGAATGTTGCTTGAAGTGAAATAATGCTTAGATAGAACATAATATGAGTGTAAGGAGTGACCATTATTAGTGATATCCAAGGCCTACCACCTCCTTGGAGAGGCGCATAAGGTACAAACCCCTTTGGTTGATGAGGTACAAAGCCCCCAACTTGGTTGATGAGGTACGAACCCCCCAACATGGTTCATGACGTACAAACCCCTTGACATGGTTGCATAGGCCTACCACCTCCTGAACGAGGCTATTGAGGTACAAACCCCTCAACAAGGTTACTCGGGCCTACGATCTCCCGAGTGAGGCTTGGTCATCCCTAACATTATAGATATAATATCATATAGATACATTCCTTTCATCATCATATACATACATTCATTTCATCATCATAAAGTCATTTACCTCATAAGGCATGCATTGGACCTTGAATTTCTCAAGAAAGTAACCATGCATTTTATCAAACACTTGGCAGGTATGTTGTACTAGTGTAAAATCATGCATTTCAAAAGTGTAATCTTGCTAGAAAATTCAATGTGAAACAATTGATAGGCACTTGGTAACACCCTCAAGCAATATCAATCAAAACTCTTCATCAAATCTCACATTAGGTCTTTCATTCATAGCTTCAGACATGCTAAAACAGTCACAATTTCATGAAACCCCAATATAGTGTGCAGTGAAATTCATAATAGATAAGATCATGAGTAAAACAACTTTAAATCATGCAATTTTAGGTAAATAGAAACTTGGTCATCATGGGTGAAAGGAATTCATGAAAGAAACCCACATACCTTAGCTTTGGAGAATAGCTTGATGAAGATTTGGAATGGAGATAGGAGATGAATGAGTGAGAACCTTGAAATTCAGATGAGTTTTGAGACATGAATTTAAGAGATGAATGGGTTAGAACCTTGAAATTCGGATAATTTTTGAGACATGAATTTAGGAGATAAATGAGTGAGAACCTTGAAATTCGGATAAGTTTTGAGACATAAATTTAGGAGATGAAATATTGGCTAAGTGTTTGAGTGAGTATTTGGGAATGTCTTGAATGATATGTGGCTAAAATAAGGCTAAGTATAGGTATTTTCATGCATGGGAACACTTAGGCCAAAGACCCAAAAGTCTTGGACCGAGATAGAAAACTGGCCACAAAAATGAACTGAGGCGCGACGCGCTAAGGGAGCGAAAACCTCATTGGAAATCGTTTTTGTGATTTTCAAATTTTAATATGATTGCTCTTAAATCAGGGTTATACCTATTTTCCTCTCAAAAATGACCTCCTGAACAAGAATATGAAGTCGGATTTTTGATATCACACACGATTTTTGAAATATATGGAAATTACGATTTCGAGCACTTTCGAGGCATTTTTTGGGCACTTTTGGGGTCGTTTCACTCCATGTTGTTGATTCTTTGGACAAAAGTTTCAAAATGAAGTATACAAATTGGAGTTGAAGGGTTAAAATGAAATAAGAATGAGCTGGAGTGCCAAAATGAAATTTAGGGCCAAGTTTGAGGGGCTATATATGTGTTTGGCCTTCTAAGTATGAAAATATGTTTTAAGGATGATGATGATGTTATAATGATGAGGGTGACTTAAGACCCTAATGATGATGTTATGATGGAGAGTATACCCACAATATATGAATAGTTATGTAGATGGACTATTCCTACGATATGACATATTTTACAAGCCATGAAAGTATGATTATGATAAAGTATGAGTTATGTTTAAAGCTATGTATATGCATGAATATGTATTTTGTTGGATATCCCATAGCACCAAATGAGCTTGTGTGAGGGGGACTATCTCCAAGGGTCCTTATGTAAATTCTCAAGTCTCATAATTTCGTGCCACCAAAAGTTAATGATTATGTGCCTATTAGGCTAGTTGTTGGATCTAATTAGCATTATGTTCATGTGATACTCACCATGATAGGGTTAAGCCTAAAGGGTGGGATCTTTTATGTTCATGTAATTCTTACTATACTAGGATAAAGCCTATAGGGTGAGGGTCGAGTATACCTTGGCAAAGTAAACTCCTTTTCGCTCGTTGTAGAGGGAACATCGAGATTACATGTAATAGACCCCATGGTCTTATTGTTGGTTATAGTCTTATTCCCACATATGTATGCTAGGATTATGAAAGGTTTTGATATTGTTTTTGCTCATGGTTTTAATCATACGTTGATCATTCATATAGTGTCCTTATTCTATTGATTATGACTATGAATATTAATATAAGGTTGTGATATTCCTTGATACATGGCATAACTACATACTTAGTACATTCTGCATACTAAGAAATACTTCTTTGTCTACACAATCTAACCATGCAAGGACAGACGATGAGACTATTCCTCCATTTCTTGGCTGGATTTGCAGTTGTGCTCTTGAAGATTGTTGGTGAGTTCCATGCTTCGGGAACAATCCCCTTTCCTATATAAAATTTTCCTTTATGTTTTGAATTTATGAATTTTCTTTTGATACTATATCTTGAGGTGAGCTAGTATGCTATGTTCTAGTTCCCGCCAAGAACTAATGATGTAGAGGCATTATTTGTACTTATGATGTTGTAATTCCTTTAAGTGAAACCTTTGAGTCATATTTTTTTACGTTCCACTTGCTTACTCTCTTATATTTTGATTACTTTATCTTATGTATACTTATGATAAGAACCAGAGGCTTAGATGGGGAACCTTCGGGTGTGACATTCGGTGTGTCACCGTTAGGCCCTAGGTTCGGGTCGTGAAAGCCATATTGACACATAACCTTACTGTGTGGTACATGGTTATGACACTTAAGACTTTATATAAGAACTCATTGGGTTGATCCCCACCTCAAGTATTATTTTATGCTAGGTCAAACCCCATGAAATATATTTCTAACAATATAATTCTTAACTCATAGTAGTGTGAAAAGGTGAAATTATCATCAACCATGTGAGGGGTTTATACTTCGCCACCAGGGTGATAGGGCGAAATTATCATCAACCAGGTAAGGGGTTTGTACAACACCTCTAGGGTGATGGGGTGAAACCATCATCAACCAACCAAAGGGTTTGTACTTTGGAAATATAGCTTAGTCTCTTATACACATATGATATCCTATATGAGCATGAGTTACTTAAGCATGTTTTACTTATGCATTGATCATAAATGTCGTATTGTTATATTACGTCTATTGCCTATTCTGATGTATTTTGATTAAGGTGCCTATCTCTTGTTGCATTACATCCTATATACTTAGTACATTTAGACATACTAAAGCATACTCTTGCCTACATGATATCACCACATAGGAACTGGTGCCCAAGTTGATCATCCTCCTCCTCCATGTGGCTAGATCGTTACTACTCAAGCTTGTTGGTGAGTCCTCCAATTCGGGGACCTTAGTCTATGTTTCTCTTATTATGTATTGAGACATTCTTGTTTATACTCTAGTCTGACTATGAGGGTGAGCCTGGTTGCTTTATCTTGGCTCCCGTTCTTATCTCTGTATTAGAGGTGTTTGTTGGACATGTTATGTGTCTGTGATATGAGCTTTGACTCTTTGTCTCTTGATTGTGATGTTATTCAAGCTTTCCCCTTATCCCATTTCCCTTTATTCTTACTCTTATGTCTTCTATATGTTTCCGCGACCAATGATGTTAAATGAAAAATTTAGAGGCTTGTTTGGGTTCTTTCGGGTTCCCCATTTGCCGTGTCATGTCTAGGCCCTAGGCTTCGATCGTGACAAAATTGATATCAGAGCACTAGGTTGATAGATCCTTGAAGTCTAACACACCACGTCAATTAGATTCCTATTCATGAAGCACGCCATGACTATTAATAGGAGACCTTGAGGCATTTTAGGAAATGTTTCCCTTCTTCATGTTCTAAGTCGTGCTATAGAGTTGTTGTAAGTTTCCACCCCTAACGATTTTTCTTTTCTATGCTAGATCATGCGTAACACTAGAGGCAAAGGGCCCAAACTCCAGAGGAAAAACTTGCCAATGGTGAGCTCTGGAACACTAGAGGACGAAGGGCCCAAACTCCCGAGGAACAACCTGCCAATGGTGAGCTCCAGGATGCCCTCACTATGCTTGCCCAAGTTATGGCCAACAAAGTCAATCAAGGGGCCCAAGCCCCTCATGCTACTACCCCGAGAGCTATGGTAAGGGACTTCATGATGATGAATCCTCCGGTGTTCTATGGATCAAAGGTGGATGAAGATCTACAAGAGTTCATTGATGAGGTCTACAAGATCTTGAATATCATGGGTGTTGGGCCGAATAAAATGGCGGACTTGATAGCATACCAACTCAAAGGGGTATCCCAAATATAGTATGATCAATGGAATGGTGAGAAGGGAATGGGTAATGTGGTGGTTTGGGAGGAATTCAAATTGGCTTTCCTTAATCAGTGTTTCCCTCTTGAGCTTAAGGAAGCTAAGTTGGTGGAGTTTATGCACTTTAAACAAGGTGCTATGAGTGTGAGGGAGTATGCCCTCAAGTTTAATCAACTTTCAAGGTATGCACCTCATATGGTGGCCGATCCTAAATCTAGGATGAACGAGTTTGTGATGGGGGTCTCCGACTTCGTAAGTGAAGAATGTCAGTCTACCATGCTAATAAGTGACATGGATTTGTATCGGTTGATGACCTATGTCGAGCAAATGGAGGAGGAGAAATTGAGGAAGAGAAGGGGGCATGAGGCCAAGAGGGCCTGATTTGAGGGTAGGTTCCAAAAAGGTGCTAGATTTCATCAAGGCTAAGGGTCTTCTGATGCTACTAATAATGGGTTTGCCAAGGAATTCCCTAGACCTCAAGGTATTCGTGGTGTGGTCCCTATTGAATTGTGCCTTAAATGTGGAAGGAGCCATGGAGGCCGATGTTTGAATTGTTCTAATGCATGCTTTGAATGTGGGGAACTTGGTCACAAGAAGGTGGATTGTCCAAGAAACTGTGGCAAAGGTCGAGGTGCAAATGTGGTTCCATTGGGTAGAGGTGATCCTCAAGGTGGTGCACCAAGGCACAATCGGTTTTATGCTCTATATGGGAGGCAAGGGGTTGGTGAGGTTCCCGATGTTATTACCAGTATATTCAAAATCTTTGACTTTGATATATATGCTTTGATTGAACTGGGTGCCACTCTTTCCTTTGTTACCCCTTTTGTTGCTAAAAAGTTCCATGTTGACCCAGAGTTGTTGTATGAGTCATATGAAATGTCTACTCCTGTTGGTGCTTCTATTGTTTCTAGGAAAGTTTGTAGAAGTTTTCCAATTTGCATTTTGCATAAGTTGTTGCATTGTGGTCTTGTTGAATTAGACATGGTAGATTTTGATGTCCTTCTTTGGATGGATTATTTGCATGCCTACTATGCTTCTATTGATTGTAGAACCCGTAGGGTCAAATTTTAATTTCCAAATGAAGCTATCATTGAGTGGGAAAATCAAGATGTGGTGGTAAAGGGTAAATTCATTTCTTGCATTAAAGCCCATAAGTTGATCTCTAAGGGGTGTCTTTACCATCTAGTGAGGGTTAAAGATGTGGAATCCAAAGTCCCTTCCATAGAGTTGGTTCCGATTGTAAATGAGTTTCTTGATGTCATCCCAAATGACCTTCCTGGTGTTCCTCCCCAAAGGGAGATAGATTTTGGCATACACCTCCTCCCCGATACTCAACCTATCTCCATTCCCCCTTACTGTATATCCCAGCGGAGTTAAAGGAGTTAAAGGAACAATTGAGTGATTTGTTGGAAAAGGGATTCATGAGACCTAGTCAATCACCTTGGGGTGCTCTGGTGTTGTTTGTGAAAAAGAAGGATGGGTTCCTAAGAATGTGCATTGACTACCGGCAACTCAATAGGGTCACTATAAAGAATAAATATCCTCTTCCAAGAATTGATGATTTGTTTGACCAATTTCAAGGGGCTAGCATCTTCTCTAAGATTGATCTTCGGTCTGGGTATCATCAAGTGAGGGTGAGGGAGTCTGATATTCCCAAGACGGCCTTCCGGACTAGATATAGACATTATGAGTTTGTGGTGATGTCTTTTGGGTTGAGCAATGCACTGGCCATCGTGATGGACCAAATGAATAGGGTCTTCAAACCCTACCTTGATTCCTTTGTGGTGGTCTTCATTGATGATATTTTGATATATTCACATAGTAGGGAGGAGCATATGGGGCATTTGAGGGTTGTGTTGCAAAGATTGAGGGAGGAGAAATTGTATGCCAAATATGAAAAGTGTGAATTTTCATTGAAGGAGGTAGCATTCTTGAGTCATGTGGTGTCGGTGTATGGTATTAAGGTGGATCCTAAGATAATCGATGTGATTAGAAATTGTCCTAGACCATTGATCCCATCGGATATTAGGAGTTTCTTGGGCCTAGCAGGTTATTATAGAAGGTTTGTGAATGGGTTCTCCTCTATTGCTTCTCCTATGAAAAAATTGACTCAAAAGAAGGTTAAGTTTGTGTGGAATGATGAGTATGAGAGGAGCTTCAAAACATTGAAATACAAGCTTGTGTCACTCCTATATTGTCACTGCTGGATGAGCTTGAGGGATTTGTGGCGTATTGTGATGCTTCTGCGGTTGGTCTGGGTTGTGTGTTGATGCAAAATGGTAAGGTCATAGCTTATGCTTCTATACAACTTAAGGTACATGAAATGAACTACCCTACCCATGATCTAGAGTTAACCGCCATTGTGTTTGCATTAAATTTGGTATTACTACTTGTATGGAGTGCATGTTGATGTGTTCACAGATCACAAGATCCTTCAATATGTTTTCACTCAAAAAGAATCCAAGTTGAGGCAAAGAAGGTGGCTAAAACTTTTTAAGGACTATAACATGAGTGTGTATTACTATCCCGGCAAGGCAAATATTGTGGCGGATGCTTTGAGTCAGGTGCCCATGGGTTGCCTAGCTCATTTTGATGGTTGTGGTAAGGGGATGGCTAGGGAGATGCACTGACTGGCTAGACTGGGGGTTTGGCTTGAAGAAGTGGGTGATGGTATTGTTATTGTTTATGGGTCTAAATCTTCATTGGTTGATGAGGTGATAGCAAAATAAGATCTTGACTCCTGCTTGCTTGAATTGAAGCCCTTAGTGAAAGAGGGAAAAGTAGAGGTTTTCTTCCAAGAGGGAGATGGGCCCCTTAAGTACCAAGGTAGGTTGTGTGTGCCTTGTGTTGATTGCTTGAGGGAGAAGAACCTTGATGAGGCCCATAATTCTTCTTATTTTATCCACCCCGATTCCACCAAAATGTATATTGACTTGAGATATGTGTATTGGTGGGCAGGCATGAAGAGGGACATTGCAAAATTCGTTTCCGGTTTCCATAGTAGTCAACAAGTCAAAGCTGAGCATCAAAGGTTGGGTGGCCTAACCCAAGAAATAGAGATTCCTACTTGGAAGTGGGAGGTGATTAATATGGATTTTGTGGTTTGGTTTCCCAAGACTAGAAAATGTTTTGATTCCATTTGGGTTGTGGTTGATAGGATGACAAAATCGGCTCACTTTCTACCGGTTAATACCACATATGGGGCTAAAGAGTATGCAAAGTTGTACATCCTTGAGTTAGTGAGGTTACATGGGGTTACTTTGTCAATCATAACGGATCGTGGTGCACAATTCACTTCACAATTTTGGAGGTCTTTTCAAAGGGGTCTTGGTACAAAAGTTCATCTTAGTATGGCCTACAAAAGTTCATCTTCGTATGGACTTTCTCCCCCAAACGGATGGCCAAGCTGAAAGAACTATTCAAACAATTGACGATATGCTTAGGGCTTGTGTCGTGGAGCTTAAGGATAGTTGGGATGACTATCTTCCTTTGATTGAGTTTGCATACAACAATAGCTATCACTCTAGCATCTGTATGGCTCCTTTTGAGGCTCTTTATAGAACACATTGTAGATCACTGGTTGGTCGGTTTGAGGTTGGAGAGGTAGCTTTATTTGCACCGGATCTGGTTATGTATGCTCTTGAGAAGGTTAGGATGATTAGGGAAAGTTTGAAAACAGCCCAAAGTCTTCAAAAATCCTGTAGGTCGATGTGAGGAGAGGAGACATTGAATTCATAGTGGGTGATTGGGTTTATTTGAAAGTTTCTCTGATGAAAGGTGTGGTCCGTTTTGGTAAAAAGGGGAAGTTGCGTCAAAGATATGTTGTTCCATATGTGGTGATAAAGTGGGTTGGCAAGGTAGCTTATGAGTTGAAATTGCCTAGTGAAATGAATTTGGTTCATACGGTGTTCCATTCCTCTATGTTGAGGAAATGTGTTGGTGATCCTAATGCTATTATGCCTCTTGATGTTGTGGGTGTGATTGAGGATAACTTGAATTATGAGGAGGTTATGGTTCAGATTTTTGATAGGCAAGTGAAGAGATTGAGGAACAAGGAGGTGACATCCATTAAGGTCTTTTGGAGGAACCAACAAATCGAAAGTGCTACTTGGGAGGCCGAAGCAGACATGCAAAAGCGGTATCCTTATCTCTTCCACACCACTAAAGCCTAGGGTACTAATTCTAAGTCCCCTATGTGATTTCAAGTCTTGTATTTCAGCCCCTATGCCATTCATATGCATTCATGTTTAAGTTGACAAATTTATGATGATTTTACCCTTGGTTTGGAAAATGGCGTTTAAGTTTAATGTTGTATTCTTGTTGGGCTGATTTATTCATGATTACTCTTTCTTGTACATCTCTTTTACATTTGGGTATGAATGTTCCCAAGGGGGAGATATTGAAATGACCCCACAAAGTGCCCGAAAATATGCCTCGGGATGCCCAAAATTTTAAATTCCATATATCTCAAAATTCGTGAGCGATATCGAAAATCCGAGTTCATATTCTTGTTCAAGGGGTCAAAATTAGGGGGGAGTGGGTCTAACCCCTACTTAAGAGCGAAAGATTAGCAATTATGAAATTTCAAGAATTCAATATCCAGTGAGTAATCCGCGTCCTCCACGCGACGTGAACTAGTATAAAAAGGTGTTTTTTCTTAAGTCGGTCCAAGACTTCTATGTCTTGGGCCTAAGTGTTACCAAATGTGTTTCTACGTATACTTAGCTATATTTCACCCTCATATCATCCTAAACATTCCCCAGTACTCACCTAAACACATAGCCACATTTTTCACTCCTAAATTCAAGTCTCAAACCCTCATCCGAAACAAAGGTTTTCCTTCAAGGTTCTTCTTCAAGCTTCAAATCTCCATCTCAAATATTCACCAAGCTCGTCCCCAAGCTAAGGTATGTGGGTTTCTTTCATGGGTTCTTTTCACCCATGATACCCAACCCTCCTTTTACTCAAATTGCATGATTTAAAATTGATTTATAAATGGGTCTTGCTTATTATGAAATTCACTGCACACTATGTTAAAGCTATGTGAACTTGTGACTGTTTTTGCTATGTTTTGATCTATAAGTCTTAGATCTATTGTAAGACTTGATGAGGGGTTTTGATGTATGTTTCTTAAGGGTGTTGCAAGGTGCTAATTGATGGTTTTACAATAGATTTTCTTGCATGATTTCATATCTATATTTCATTGTTTTATACTAGCATTACACACCCTCTAATTGTTTGATAAAATATCCGGATCTGATTTCTTGAGGAATTGAAGGTCCAACCCATGAGATATGATATGATTGATGTTATGATGATGAAAGAAGCTTATGTATATGATATAATCTATATAAAGTGTGCATTAGACCATCCCTGATCCGGGGGTACTAAGAGCCCGGATAACCTTTTCGAGGGGTTTGTACCTTGATAACAGAGGTGGAGGTTTGTACTCATCAACCAGGTGAGGGGTTTGTACTTCGCCACCAGGATCATAAGGTGAAAGTATCATCAACCATGTGAGGGGTTTGTAACACACAACAAAGGTGACAGGGTGAAACCATCATAACCAAACCAAGGGGTTTGTGCTTTTGAAATCTAGCTTGGTCTCTTCTACACATACGATATCCTATATGAGCATGAGTTACTTAAGCATGTTTTACTTGTGCATTGATCATACATGCTATATTGTTATATTATGCCTATTGCCTATTGTTTTACTATCTCTTGTTGCATTGCATCTTACATACTTAGCACACTCAAACATATTAATGCATACTCTTTCCTACATGATATCACTATGTAGGAACCGATTCCCAAGTTGATCATCCTCATCCTCCACGTGGATAGATCGGTACTACTCAAGCTTGTTGGTGAGTCCTCTACTTCGGGGACCTTAGTCTATCTTGCTCTTATTATGTATTGAGACATTCTTCTTTATGTTCTAGTTTGACTATGAGGGTGAGCCCATTGCTTTGTCTTGGGCGTGGCTCTTATCTATGTATTAAAGGTCTTTGTTACACATGTTATGTATCTATGATATGAGCTTTGAATCTTTGTCTCTTGATTGTGATACTACACAAGCTTTCCCCCCAACCCCTTTGGCCCTATACTTACTCTTTATGTCTTTTATATGGTTCTGCGACCAATGATGTGAAATGACAAGTTAATAGGCTTGTTTCGGGTTCCTTGGGGTTCCCCATTAGTCGTGTCATGTCTTGTCCCTGGGCTTCGGTCGTGACAGTAACCCTATAGATACTGTTTCATGAAACAAACACATACATACATTCCTTTCATCATCATACAGTCACTTAATACATATGCCATGCAATAGACCTTCAATAACTCAAGAGCCCTTACCGGACATTTTATCAAACATAATGGTGGGTGTGTAATACTAGTTCAAAATCATACAATTCAAAGGTGAAGTCACGTGAGAAAACTAGTGTAAATCCACCCACCAAAACTTGGTAATACCCCTATGCAAGATACACTAAAATGTCTCATCAAATCTCATGGTAGATCATTGATTCATAGCTCAAAACATGCTTAAAAAGCCAACAATTCATGAAAACCCAACATAGTTTACAATTAACTTTCATAATAAGAGATACCCATTGTTAATTCAACTTGAAACATGCAATTTCCATAAAAAGGAAAGTTGGGCACATAGCTGAAAGAACCCATGACTGAAACCCACATACATCAAATTTAGGGATTTCGTTGAAGAAGATTTGAATGAGAACTTGAAGCCTGAATGAATTTCTTGAGATCTCGAATGAGTTTGAATATCTACTATTTAGGTGAAACATTATTGTGTAAGTGTTAGAGAGGGTTTTGGGGAATGTCTTGAATGATATGGGTTGAAAAATGACTAAGTATAGGTGTTTTTATGCATAGGAAGGCTTATGCCCAAGACCCCAAGGCCTTACACCAAAATAAGAAAAACGAACAACCAAATACACTGACGGAGAGCCAACGCGCACCTCTTCTGGAATTTGAAATTTTTAGAAAACCAAAATTTTGCTGCTGTTGCTATAAGATCGGGTTTATCCCCATTTACCACTCAATTTTGTCCCTTGATCAAGAATATGAAGTATAATATTCGATATCATGCACGTATTTTAAGATATATTGAACTTACGATTATGAGTATTTTCGAGGCACAATTTCAGGCACGTTTTGGGGTAGTTTCAATATCTTCTCCTTGGGAACATTCATCCCAAACTATTAAAGAAATGTATATAAGAGGAGTAATAAAGATGATTTCAGCCGACAAAAGAATGTAACAATGCACTTAAACATCATTTCAAAAATCTCAACATAAGTGTCAAAATTGCCATGAACTTATCAACATAAACATGAATGCATGCAATGACATGAGGAATGAATCTTAAGAATTGAAATCATGTAGGAAAATTAGTACCTTAGGCTAGAGTAGAATGGAAGAGATAGGGATATCACTTTTGCATGTCCGCCTCGGCTTCCCATGTAGCACTCTCAACTTGTTGATTTCTCCAAAGAACCTTGACAGAAGCAACATCCTTGTTCCTCAATCTCTTCTTATTTCTATCCAAACTTTCTAGTGGAACCTCTTCATAAGTTAAATTATCTTCAACAACACCTATGACATCTAAAGGCACAATAGTATTTGGGTGTAATCACCCCAAAAAGTACTCGAAAATGTGCCTCGGAAGTGCCCGAAATCATAATTTTCGTATAACTCAAAATCCGTGCAGAATTTCACAAGTCTGACTTACATATTCTTGTTGAAAAGGAAAATATAAGTGAGAGAATGTCTACCTACAAGGTATACTTTATCCGTGTCAAGAAAAATAATTTTTGGTGAAACTTTGCAAAAACAGTAGTTGCCCACGATGCGGACCTGATACGGACTTGTTAAAAATTTTCTGAAAATTATTATTTTTACTCTAGGGAAATTGGGTAATAACCCTTTACCTATATACATGAAAATCGCTCATTGTGTAGCCATTTTGAGCCCTTAAAACCAACCAAAAACATGATCCTCTCTAATCTTCGTCAAATTCTCCATCCATTCTCAAGGTTTTCAAGAAGTCTTGTTGGAATTCAAAGAAACCAAGTCAAGCCCCAAGTCTTCCTCAAGATTCAAGAGTCTCAAAACTCATCTGGATCTAAGCATTTCATTCAAGTTTCAAGTCTCCATCTCAAATCTTCTTCAAGAAACTCTCCAAAGTCAAGGTATGTGTGTTTCTTTCATCGGTTCCTTTCACCCATGATGCCCAAGCTTCCTTTTCTTAAAATTGCATCATTTAAAGTGGATTTACTCACGCATCTTACTTATTATGAAATTCAGTGTACACTCTATATGTTTTGGGCTATGAATCTAAGATCTATTGTGAGATTTGATGAAGGATTTTGATGTATATTACTTGACGGTGCTACCGAGTATCTATTGATGGTTTTACGTTGGATTTTCTAGCATGATAACACACTTGACTTGCATGGTCTTACACTTGCATTACATACCTGCCAAGTGTTTGATAAAATGCCTTTTTAAGGATGCTTTAAGTTTTGATGATCTATTGGTTGAGTTATAATTCAAGTGACTCTATGATGATTATGAGCTTTCTAAGGATGAGTTTTAATCGTGAAAATGTTGATGATGTTGTAGGGTCGGATTAAGCCCCTTTCTTAAGATTATATCTTTTGTGAGCCTTTGATGTTGGTGTTAATAAGGGTAATGTCGATGATGACCCATTCTTATGATTGAAGTTAGGCACACCATTTGAGGTCAATGATGTTAAGAGATACTCATGCCAGGTCACTATGTTTATTGCAAGTTATTAAAGTATGATTATCTTATATATTCCGTGGGATTAGACTTAACACCTAGTGGGCTAGAGGTGAGTCCCCAAGAACTAGAACTATGTGCCATTATAGGTGAAGGGATTAGAGGCGAGTCCCGAATCTCTACGAGGCGAGTACCCTAAATATAAGGGCTTGAGGCAAGTACTCGAGTCTGGTCTTGAGGAAAATACTCGAGTCCTAGAACTAGAGGCGAGTACCCAGTTCACTCAAGGCTTAGTGGATCCACTTAGGCATTAGGAGGTTCACCTTGGCAAGTAACTTCCCCCTTTCTTCTGATGTGGGCTTGATATCGGGAGTCCGAGTTGTAGTTCACTTGGTCTTATTTTATGTCGGTTGAGGTTTCTTCCCACACTTTGTATTATGAACTATACATGTCAATTTGGATTGTAAGCATGGTTTTACTTCAAACATCATCCATACATGTCATATTGTTAGTATGTTATTCATTGCTTATGATTATACATTTTGGCTATGATGCTTATCTCTTATTGCATTGCATCCCATATACTTAGTACATTCAAATGTACTAACGCATACTTTATGCCTACATAATGTCACCATGTAGGAACCGGTGCACCACTTGATCATCCACCTCCTCCACGTGGCTAGTACGATTGTATCTCAAGTTATTGGTGAGTCCTCCATTCTCTCTTGCTATGTACTAAGATTATCTTTCCTTTATTTATGTATTGACTATGAGGATGAGCCCGATTATTTGTCGTGGCCCCCACTCTTATCTATGTAGTAGAGGTGTTGTTGGGCATGTTATGTATCTATGGTATGAGCCTTGACTCTCTTGTTTCTTGATCTTATGATATAAAAGTTTACCCTTAGTCCCAATTCCATTGTTTATGCTTATCTCCTATTGTCATTTTAATTGCTTCCACAACCAAGGATGTGTAATGATATGATATGAGGCTTGTTTGGGGTTTCTGTGGGTTCCCCATTCGATGGTCACATGTAGGCCCTAGGCTTGGGTCATGACAATGGATCACCCACACACTTACTCAACATAAACACATGGACCGGATGTACCATATTCATATCATTGGCAACTCCAACTCATAGGCCACCTTACCAATACTCCTTAACACTCTATACAAACCCACAAATCTTGGACTCAATTTACCCTTCTTACTAAAACAAACCACACCCTTCACGGGTGAGACCTTCAAATAGACCCAATCATTAACCTTATTCAAGATCCCTTCTCCTCACATGGGCAAAGGATTTTTGTCGACTTTGGGTTATTTTCAACCTTTCCATTATCATGCTCACCTTCTCCGTGGCCTCCATAACCAAATTAGTACCTAATAAATCCATCTCCCCACCAATGCTTGAATGATAACTATTATTGTAAGAAAACTCAATGAGTAGAAGATGTTCATCCCAATTACCCTTAAACTCCAAAACACAAGAGTTTGGGTAGTTCTTTCGACTTGGCCATCCATTTGAGGGTGAAAGGCCATACTAATCTTTATCTTTGTACCAAGACCTCTTTGGAAGGACCACCAAAAGTGAGAAATGAATTAAGCACCACGATATTTTTCCAAAATAATAGAAAAAGGTACCTGATGCAATCTAACCAACTCATAAATATACAATTTGGCATAATCTTCATGTCGCGCCTCAAAGTCCTGCTAGGGCGGACAAGCACTCGTTGCCGATAAGGCCCGGAGAACCAACCTATATCTATGCGGTTTCTATACATATTATAAGGGGTTCCTACCTTTAACATGACATAAAGCAGATAAATAGTGATAACAAGCCAAAAGGAAATGCAT
>JAPFFP010065403.1:0-25686 GCA_026153255.1 Solanum medicagineum | reverse complement strand
ACAAATCAACATTTAATTAAAAGATTTACCTTTTTTTTTAATATATATATATATATTATTAAATTTTACCAAAAACAAATTTACTAACAATATACCACTACAATTAAGGAGTTATATTATTGTTGAAATATTTAACTTCCTTTTTATTATGTTAATTAGCCGCTTGTTTTCCTCTCTATCATAATTATCCATCCTTTCCATGCAAAGGCTTCCAATGGAAGCCAAACTCTCCATCCCCTTTTGTCACACATTGTGCAATCCGCTATTGTCAAAAAAAAAAAAAAAAAAGACTTTGTGTTCATCATCTCCCAAATCAAAAGCAAATCATTTTCACCATGCAAAAAAAGAAGTAAAACTTATGCAAATCACATACTATAAGCACATAATTCCCTTTTCTGTCAACTTTTAATGAAATTACTAAAAATCTCCTAAATTGAAGCGACATGTGGTACCTTTTTTCGCAACCTTGATACTTAATGAAAAAAAAGGAAACATCCAGTCAGTTTTGTTAAAAAAGAAAGTAAACTCAAAATCAAATTAACTCTACCATTAATTACGGTAAGTTGTTGTTAACATAACATTTAGTGGGTAACTATCCGTAACAGAATTTCTTTTTTCAAAAATCTGAAATTTTTATTTTGCAAAATTGAGTTTCATGAATCAAATTAGCAGAGATAAGTTTCAATTGCTAAAGCAGATCGAGGAGGAGAAGCGATGAACGTGTCTATTTTACTTCGCCATTCTGGAAAGTGGGAACAGACGTTGATTATCATGGGTACAAAAGCCATAGTATAATCGTTGGTGAAAATATTTCGTTTCTAAACTTGGTTGACGCAATTGTGGCTGAACTGGATATCGACAAAAGAAGAAAAAAAGTGTTGTTAGATACGTTGTCGAGGGTAATGCGTCTGCTATAACTATTAAGAATGATATAGGGGTGAAGCTGTACATTGAGAATAAAAAATGTGAACCTGGCTTTGGTAAGTATCCATTATGCGTGGATACTACGGATTTGGATGTGGCTGATATTGCGATGTTTGATGGTGTCAATGGATCGATTGTTTGTGCTGCAGAAAAGCAACATGACGCAGATGTAATTGGGTCAGTCGAGATTGAGAATGGTGAGCATTGTTTCGAAAATGGATTAGAGGTATCAAACGTGTTTACTATGACAACAAGTGTTGATGTAAGAGACAAACAATTGTATAAGGATAAAGTGACACTGGTATCAGTAATGGTGAAGTAAAGGTCGAAAAAGGGTGCAATTTCAAAGTAAAAAGATCGGACAGCAAAAGGTACAAATTCGAGTGTTTTTAAGTGTTGATATAGTTGATACTTGAAAGAATTTTGGATTTTGTATGTGAAATGATACCTGCTTGTGTTTCAGGTTGGAAAAACATTGGATACTTGAATAAATCTATATTTTAATAAACTGATACTTGGTGGAAGAATTATTTAGTCAAGTATCAAAAAGTATTAAAAGGTTAGATTATATTTATTTTGGTATAAAGAAAATAATAGTTATAGTTAAAATTTTGCTAGCAAAGAAATGGTATTATATACCTGAATAATTTTTTTCAGTTGGAATGACTTAATCTCATTAATTTTGTAGCTATGTGTTAATATGTTTTTCGGATGAGTGTGGCTGAAAAATGAAGCCTTCATGCACGAAAAACACTGAAGTATTTAAGATTAGATACTTCAGTGATATTTATATATGTCCTATGGGTGAAGGGGTGCTTAACAAAGTAGAAGCGACATTGTCATTTGTCAGCAGTCTGACAGCACCAAAGTTGATCAATCATAAAAGAACTCACATATCATATGATATAGTCGATGATTTCAAGACTGCTTTTGGGATTGATATTACATATCAAAAAGTAAAGCGTGCAAAAGAGAGGGAGTTCGAGATGTTAAGTGGCAAGCCTGTAGATGGTTATAGGAAACTGCCTGTGTGGATATATATGCTAAATACGATGTATTCAAATTCGTATGTAAGGATGCACAAATCAGATGATAACTAGTTTATATATCTTTTCATCTCTTTGAATCCACTTATGAGAGGATACCAGTTTTGTAGGCCAGTGGTCGTTGTTGATGGTGCGCATATCGATGGGCCTTATAAAGGGACTTTTCGGTCAGCTAGCACACTTGATGGGGCCGGTACATATATATTTCTTTTTTTTTTGTTTTTTGTTACTTTGTTAGCAAACTAATGAGATTTTTTTTATATTTGATACTTGATTATCTAGATTGTCTTTTATTTTGTGATCTCAAGTTAGGATGCATATTGCCATTAGCGTATGGGTGGTTGACACGGAGAATGATGCTTCATGGTCATGGTTCTTTTTGCAATTTAAAATGCTTTCAAAGAAAGGGATAAGATGTGCGTGGTATCAGATAGGAATGAAAGTATCATGAAGAGCATAAGCATTGTTTTTCCTAACGTCCCTCATTATGCTTGTATATGGCATGTTTGAGAAAATGTTTGCACAAACTACAAGAGAAGAAAAAACACATTAACCGACTTGTACTACTCAATAGCAAAATATTATCGGATAGAAGATTTTAATAAGTTGATGGCAAAGGATGAAAAAATTAATTACACGTTGAAGGAGTATCTAGAAAATGTTAGGTATTAGAAGTGAGCTTGCATACATGCAACCGTCAACAGGGGAGAACGATGACTTCTAACATTGCTAAATATATAAATGGTTGTTTGGTAGCTACAAGACAGTTACCTATTCTTAATTTCTTGGAGGAGGTCAGAATTCTATTTGGCTCCTGGAATTACAAAAACAGAGAGAAGGCTTCGTATACGAGAGAAACACTAGGGAAGAAATTTGAAGGCATTCTGATTGAGAATACAATTAAATGTGCGCGGATGAAGGTAAGTATCAGCCACTATATGATTCTTTTATTAAAAAAATAAAAATATTAATAAATTTAATAAGTATTTTTCATTTTCAGGTTGTCCCTTCATCTGAGTATCTCTATTCGGTTTATGATTCCGGTAGAAGATATGTTGTCTGCCTTGAAAGAAAAACTTGCAATTGTGGGAGGCTCCAACTTGATGAGATACCATGCTCGCACGCTATTGCAGTTTTGAAGAGCAACAATGTATCCAACATGCACCCATATTACAGTGACTATTACAAACCAGAAGCTTTGACGAATACTTATGAGGTCCCAATGATTCCAATACCCGATAAAGTTGATTGGTATGCCCCCAAAGATGTTGTATCTCAAGTTGTCGATCCACCAAAGTACAAGATAGGAGTGGGCAGAAAAATCAAAAAAATCAAAAAATCGAACCAAACCGAACTAATTTGGTTTTTTGGTGTCGGTTTTTTGGTTCTATTTCAATTCTTTTTTTTTGAAAACTTCAGCTCTACAGTTTGGTTCACAATGTAAGGGTCTCAAAACCGTGGTGGATCAAAAAATTAAAGCTTTATTATATTAATAATTTAATACTTCTAAATTTTTATATTTAAATGTTAACTCAAACTCAATCTAATTTTAACCATTGGAAAGAGCTTTAGTCATCATGAAAGAAAATCATTTTGATGGTGTGCTTTTGTCGTATTCTTGATTGTTGTATTTAGCGGTTGCATGGTTTTAAAGAATCATTTACAACTTCCATCAGTTAGTAAGTCCTCTGCACTTAATCATGTTCTAATTTAACCATGTATTAAGTAAGTTGATTTTTTATTTTTGTTTGTAGATGGTGATGCTATGAATTTACAACTATCTATAAAGTATATAATATTAAAATATTAGAGTAATTACATACTTTTAATACGGATTTAATCATTTTTATTTTATTTATACTTAGCACAGAAAAACTGTTTTAGAAACACCAAAATAAATCGAACCAAAGTTGAAAAAATCGAACCGAATCGATCAAGTTTGGTATGGAGTATGGTGCTCATTTTTAAGAAATCGAATACCACAAAACCGAACCGAACTTCAACAACACCGAACCGAAGACCGAACGCCCACCCCTAGTATAAAAGGTTGCCAGGAAGACCCAAAAAAGGAAGGAAGAAAAGTGCGGGAGAGAAGACAAGCACGAGCACAAATTATTGTGGGTGTTGTGGTCATAAAGGCCACAACAGAAGAACGTGTATTTTCTATCCAAAAGAAAAGTGATATGTTGATATGTACTTGCTGAATTAATTGGTGAACTGCAATTGCTTTTTAACACTTCATTGGTAAAATAAATATTCGTGTTTACTATTTTTCTGGAATTTTCCTTGTATTTTTTATTTGTTATGTGATTCTTATTGTTTCAAGATAAATAATATTTTTGTTAGTTTTATGAATAACAGTTATAATTACATAGAAAAAAAGTTCTGATATGTAACAAATGTTTGAATTGTAAATAAATGCATAAGGTTGGTGTGTAAAAGAAATGTTGATATTTCACTTACCAACAAAATAAAATCATATATATTGGTTAATGCATGAAATGGTATGAATTATTTTTTTAATTTTTTTTAATAAATTGCACATATTCCCTGATGATAAGAAAATTTTTAATAAGTATCAAAGTTCTAATTGTAATTTATTTGATACTATGTATATATATATATGTATGTATGTATGTATGTATATATATATGTGTGTGTATGTATATATATGTCTGTGTATGTATAATTATACATGGAATCAAACAGAAAAAAGGTACCAAATGACAATCTATCTTGTGTGAATCGAGTATCAATAATTTACATATATAATTGGAATAGAATTTTTACTTTATATAATGATCATAGAGTAGATAAAGCAACTACTAAGACAAATGATGCTTAAAAAAGATAGTGAATAACTTGTACAGTTTATGCAAATGTTTATTGGCACAATATCATGAAATAATAACATAGCATTTCACGTCAAAATAATCACTAAGTACCAAAACAATTAACTTTGCTATGCAACATCCACAAAAAAAAAATAAAATCAAAAACAGTGGTTGTTTGCCTTAATTGTGCAGGTTGATGTTTCTAAGTAAGATAAACTTAATATTTTCATAAACGAAAATTAAGAAATATCGACGAGCCTATCACTATCAGGAGTAACAAACTGGTCCCTAGACTTGGGTTGATCGCCATTTTTGCTAACATATCCATCACACTTCTTGTCAGTTCCATATTTCCATAGAAACCAACATATCTCTTCCGAAGATACTCGGCATCTATCGTGTGCATTGGGATTGGGATCCCGTCACTCAAGTACTCGTCGTATGCCGCAATCAATACTCCACAATCGTTGCAATAGTAATGTTTTAAAAGAATTTAAACTGATAGCAAGAAAAAAAGAAAAATATAAAAAAAAATAATTCGGGCAATGAAATATACTTACACGTTGTCACTCTGTTGTTGAGCAATTCCTTGAACAAACTCGACTTTAAAAAGGAACTTCTTAGCGAATCATCTCACCAGTAGCCTTGTCTTTGTATGCGTTAAGATTGGACCAGTTAGTCTAATGTGTTTTGTCAAAGAAGCCACTTTCCTGTAAATACGTTGGCAACATTACAACCATTTTTCGAATCTCCTCTGAAGGATTCCTAAGCCTTCTACCCTTCATGGAATCATGGACGCATAACTTTATTTCCTTCGGCACAACAACAATCAACACCCAATGAAAACTTTCAAAACAATTAAGTGGTATGTATACTTCATCTACTAGATGCTAAGGAGTACCAGCAGGAATGTAATATCCATTTATAGTATGTGTGAGATACCTCTCCAACCTAGATACATCAACTCCATGTGCAGGTTGTTCCTGAGTGCTTAAATTTGCATCATCAGCCATGTCATAGTACCTTGCATGTGCTGCCAAGATGTAGTTCCTGAATACACAGTTCGCTGTGGTGTATCAGTATTCGTTGCTGAATTGATTCTTCGACTTTTTCGAAGGTAGTAGAAAACGACATCTATGTGTTGTTTAGTGAAAAGAAAGGGGTGACAAATATTTAACAAACAATAGAGATATATAGCCTGTTGCCATTATTAGTTTACACCACTTTAAGCAATTTAGTATGGAGAGGTATATTATCATTTTAATTATAGTATACTAATAAATTTTTTTTAATAATTATTAAGTTTATGGCTAAATAGTATTAAAAGTTCAGGTATCACATTAAAATCAGAGCAATTTATGCTTGAAAAAGTTGTCATTAAAATATATATAAAACAAGTATCAGATATCAATGATAGCACTTTTTCAAAAAAAAAAAAAAAAGCTGGTATCGGTTAAACATTATACAATACAAGTATCAAAATCTGGAATAAAATACCTATGAAGTTTAGATGTGTTAATAATCATGCAGGTATAAACTAATGAAAAATGTATAATTTGACTGGTATCAATAAAGTCATAAATAATCAAAAGAATGTGGATTTATTTAGAACTGTACAAACTGACTTCGTCATTCCAATAGTTGTTTCGTTCTGACAACTTGTAGAACTAATTCTTTAACGGTCCAAGCGATGATTTGCGAGTTTGGTAGTGTTCGTCTGCAGACAATCTGGGATAAAAAATATAATTTATAAATAAGTTGAAATATAGTGTAATACCCTAATGTGGAATTTCACGCTTACCTGCTTGACCGTAGTGTCAGTAGTCCCTTTTGGATCCATGTGCAATATTCAGAGATTCGGTCAATTGGAGGATCGTAGCAAATGTCGTAACCGTCAAATGGGTATTTTTGATGATACTTGTATGGCATTTTCTCCTTCCCCTTATCACTTGAACTGAAATCTGGTATGAATGGGGACTGATACCATCACGAGGCATTCCTGTTGCATTGAGCAGGGGTCTTGGCTGAATCATGCAAAACGATATCTTTACATGGTAGGATGGTAGGTAGCTCGCTGTCTCGCAGCAAAAAATTCTCATGGAGAAGTTCTTCCTGCGCTGTCATTTGCAATGGTGCTGCCGATATGGGTTGTCGTAATTGATTCAATATTGCCTCCATCTCTTCGTTTGTTTCGTGTGGAATGATGTGTTACCGCTATCAGAATAGACCTGTATATATAACAGATTTGTGATGTTTAGTAATAATAATAATTTGATGACTAATAAAGTAAATATTATGCTAGCTTACCAAAGATATGTCCTTGAATTGGGGAAAATCAGATCACACATTTTCTGAGTGTGATGAACCGGTGACCTTGACATTGTCGGACTGATTTTTTGGTTCGTCCGTTGGTTCAACAGATATTCCAGCCTTTTAAAAAGGTACCAAAAAAGAGATAGTTAGTCAAATTAAAGTTGACATGACTAGACGCCGGATAATTTGTAAGTTCACAACCTTGTTTCTTCTATAAGTGTCTGTGTGTACATAACTATTTTCATGCACCTGTGCTTTCATTACAGACTAGGATTCAGAAGCTTTCATTTTTAATCCACCATCCTGAAAATAATTTGATAGAGAAGGGAATTTTTTTAAAGCGATACTAGGATTTAAAACTAGATTTATTGGTTAAACATACCTCGGTAAATGAACTTTGCAGAACTTCATTCTCGACTCCGCCAGCAACGTTGATGTCGGGTGTTGTTTTTCCCCTGATGTTCGAATGAGGTTCGCCCTCGAAAGTGTGGCCCACGTGGTGATCCATTGCATGATCGACAAGTTTAGTATCAATGGCAGGGACTTCCCGAGTATTACGCTGATTATCAATTGGATCAGCATCATTATCGAACGAGGGATCTTGACATAGTTGAACGGTTTCATAAGGGTTGTCTGGAATTGTAGGTTCACTAACATCCTAAGTGTGAAAAAAACAAATGAAGATACTTTGAAAAAATTTGAAAAAACAAATATTGAAAATTAATCACATGTAAAATCTGATACTATAATGCCAGTAAATGTTTTGACTGATACTCTATATTATCAGATTTTATGTAACACTCGTTAAAAGATAATAATATCCCTAGAACTGACCTTATGCACAACACATCTTCCCATACTCCATTTGCAAATTTGAGATCGGATATGTGATCAGTGCGAATAATTGAGTCAGAAAATGGTCTCGAATCGACTTTAATGTGAAAAAACGCGAATTAATTTTTCCAAAGAGAATAAAAAACAGTGAGGCTTCCACGCTCCTTCCGCGACACAGAACCACAGTTACGTTTTTTTGGAAAATTCGATGAAACTTGAAAATTTACAAAAAAGTGAAATTTAACACTAGTGCGCGTCACGCACTAGTGTAAAATTAGTTCAGTTTTGTGCTTTTAATGGGGAGGGGTAGTTCAAACTTTTTCTACACCCCATATCCTAAACTAATTAGTTTTTAAGGTCTTTTTAAATCAAAAATGTATTTTTACTCATTCATACGTTCAAGCAAGCATACCCTCTCAAGAAACCCACGCTCAAGAAAGTCAAGAAACGATAGTAGAGCTTAGGGAATTCTCCAATTCTTCAAGAATTTCTTCCAAGGTATGTAAGGCCACTCTGAAATTATTATTTCTAGAATATTTTAGAAAGTATAACCTAGTTTCCATCCCAGAAGTCTCACGTCCTGGTTGAGATTACTTTCGTGAAAATCCTGCAAAGTTTAGTAAATTGTTTTACCTGTGCATAAATTCTTGATTAATAATGATGATTCTTGATTCTTTAATTGTTATTTAAAGTAGTGACTCCAAGATTTAAAGCTATAAATGATTTCCTGTGAATTCTTATGGGTTTCATGAACACCCATAAAGCTTATAATTTAAGACAAGTTAAAGAATTTCTTTTCTTGAATCATTCTTGTATTTTTAGATGAGTAAATTATATGTTAAAGAATATTTTAGAAGATGTCAAATTTCAATCAAGTAAAAGAACTTAGTTGAGAAAGCTAAGTAGTAAGCTGGCTAAGTCCCCAAGAAAACCAAATTTCAAAAAATTTTAATTCTTTAAGTATGAGCTATATAAAAGTATTTTGGGAGTAGTATTGAGCACCGATATGGGTGAGAGTAGAATAAATTACTTGAACTCATAAACTATGTAGCCAGCATAGGATAGGATTGTACTACGGTACCTTCCTCATTAACTACTGAGATGGCCCAGTTTTGGGACGGATCCACTCCCCTATTTTTCGTTCCTTACCCCGACCAGGTATGGGACGACTCTGGTAGCATGGGCAAGACGCTGTACCACCACGAAGCTCACATTGGTGGTTGTCAGTTAGAGAAACTCCCTAAGCTAAGAAACTATGTTTTATTTATCAGTTTCAACATATTATTTTCAGCATACAAGTCTTATGATTATTGTTATTTCATTTATGAGTTATGATTATGTCTTTTGAGAGGTATTATGATATCCTGATTAAATGTTTTGCCATCTTAAATACCGTATATACCACGTATTGACGTCCTTAGGACCTGCATCATTTTATGATGCAGACGCAGGTGACAGAGTTCCTCAACGGCCGCTCCGTTGAGAACCTGACAGCTTCCAGTCTTGGGTGAGGCCTCTTCTCAGTTTGAGGCTCCTTTGATTCATGTTATTTCATTTTAGTCTTTATTTTTCATTCTGGCTACTTGGGGCCTGTTTCAATAGTCCTTTCAGATAGTCTTAGTAGAGGTTCCATAGACCATGTCTTAGTATTTTAGTTTATTCAGATATTACTTAAGAGCTTTTATATTCAATTATGCAAAACATTCTTGCTTAGTTGTTGCTTTTATATAGATTTCGCACTATTGTCAAATCTTCCACTGAGTAAGTAGCCAGGCCAAGTGGTTTGCTTGGAACTAGGAATGGTTTCTGAGTGCCGGCCATGTCCAGGGTAGAGGCTCGGGGCGTGACAAACTTGGTATCAGAGCACAGAGTTGAAGAGTCCTAGGGGGTCTATGGAACCGTGTCTAGTAGAGTCCATATTATGGCTGTGAAGTGCCCCACATTTTTAATCGGGAGGCTACGGGACATTAGGAAGTATCATCATTTCTTGTTATTCTTTGTCTGAGCTTCAGAGTATACCTCTGCGAAGTTCCTTCTAACTCGTGCGTCGTGTTTTTCAGATCATGCCTTCTCGCAGAGCTAACGGACCAGTAAGGGGAAGAGGATGCCCAGCCAGAAGAAATGCAAACCAGCTGGGCCGAATTCCTGAGGAACCTAGAGGTCCAGCTGTGCCTGTGGAGCAGCCACAACAAGCTAACATCACCAATGCTGAGCTTCGCCAGGCCATTCAGACTTTGGCTCAGGCAGTCACTACTCAGGGAGGTTGCCAGGGAGATGGCAGTGATGGGGCGGATACCACCAGAGTTAGGGAGTTCCTAATGATGAACCCACCAGAGCTCACAGGATCCAATGTGAAAGAGGATCCTGAAAATTTCATTGAGGAGCTCTAAAAGGTGTTTTAGGTTATGCGTGTATGGTGATACTGAGTAGGTTGAGCTGGTTTACTACTAGCTCAAAGGGGTAGCCAGACTCTGGTTTGACCAATGGAAAGGAAGCAAGGCAGATAGGGCACTAGCTATTAGTTGGGCGGTGTTTGAGGAGGCCTTTTTAGGATAGTACTTTCCCAGAGAGATGAAGCAGGATAAGGTAAGAGAATTTCTGAATTTGAAGCAGGAGAATATGAGTGTACGAGAGTATAACCTCAAGTTTACTTGGCTGTCTCATTACACTCCAGCCATGGCTGCAGACATACATACTAGAATGGATCTATTTGTGTTCGGGCTCTCTCGAATGACCAGGAGAGAGGGCAAGAATGTGATGTTGATTGGGGATATGGATATAACTCCTCTGGTGACATATATTCAGCAGGTAGAGGAGGAAATGATGCAGGATATGGAGGATTTCAGGAGCAAGAGGGCCAAGTACATCGGGCCAGGAGGCAGGCAAGAGAGGAATTGGAGGTGGAAGTTACTTATCTTTTTAGTCTAAGACAGCCGGACTAGCACCTTCATCTTCTAGTGTGCCTACACCGAGAGTCAGGAATGAGCAGAGTTCACAGCACCGCAGGTTCTTAGGTAGCCAGTCACAGGGTAGCGTAGCTGAAGGAGTGAACTGTTATCCTACCTGTGGTAAGTGTGGTAGGTCTCATCCCGGAGAGTGCCTTATGGGCACAAATGGTTGCTTCTAAATGTGGTCAGGTAAGCCATTTCTTGAAGGATTGCCTTATGGGGAAGTAGAATATAAGAGATAATAGATCACAGACAGTCTCTTCAGCACCGCAGGTTAAGCCACCTCACAGGGGTACTACAGCGGGGACAAGCGGGGGCACAAACCACTCGTATGCCATGGGCAAAAGACAGGGGGTATGCTCAAAATCTTTAATTATGATGTCTATGCATTATTAAACCCTAGATCCACTTTGTCATTTGTAAGCTCATATGAGGCTGTGAAGTTTGGGGTCAATCCAGAGCGTTTTCTTGAGCCTTTCAGTGTTTCTACTCCTACTGGAGAGTTCATTTTAGCCCAAAGAATTTATAGAGGTTGTCTAGTCTCTGTTTATCATAAGACCATTATAGATGATTTGGTGGAGTTAGACATGGTAGAGTTTGATGTCTACCTAGGCATGGATTGGCTTCATGCTGGGTATGCCGCCATAGATTGCAAAACCAGAGTAATCAAGTTTCAGTTTCCTAATGAACTAGTCCTAGTATGGAGGGGTAATTCAGTTTTCCCTAAGGGCCAGTTTGTCTCATACCTAAAAGCTAGAAAGTTGATTTCCAAAGGGTGTATACACCACCTAGTCAGAGTTCAGGATGCTCGTGCTGAGGCACCATCTCTTCAGTCCGTCCCAGTTGTGAATGAATTGCCAAAAGTCTTTCCTGAGGATCTTCTCGGAGTCCCTCTTGATAGGGAGATAGACTTAGGGATAGACACTTTTCCAAATACTCAGCCTATATCCATTCCTCTATACCGTATGGCTTCTTCAGATCTAAAGGAGTTAAAGTTGCAGCTAAAAGATCTTTTAGGTAAGGGTTTCATTAGACTAAGTGTTTCTCCTTGGGGTGCTCCAGTTCTCTTCATGAATAAAAAGGACGATTCTCTATGAATGTGCATAGATTACCGTCAGCTGAACAAGGTCACCATTAAGAACAAGTATCCTCTTTCCTGAATTGATGACTTATTCGACCAACTTCAGGGTGCTACCTATTTTTCCAAGATAGATCGATCTGGATATCATCAGCGTAAAGTTAGAGAGAGACATTCCTAAGATAGCTTTCAGAAACTTCTATGGTCATCATGAGTTTTTGGTCATGTCTTTCGGGCTGACAAATGCACTAGTAGCTTTCGTGGATCTTATGAACAGGGTGTTGAGGACGTACCTAGATATGTTTGTTATTGTGTTCATCGATGATATCCTGATCTACTTCCTTAATAAGGAGGAGCATACAGACCATCTTAGAGTTATCCTTCAGACCCTTAAGGTCCAACAACTATATGCAAAATTTTCTAAGTGTGAGATCTGGTTGGCATCTGTGGCATTTCTGGGGCACATTGTGTTTGGTGAGGGTATCCAAGTAGATTCCCAAAAGATTGAGGCAGTAAAGAATTGGCCAAGGCCCACAACTCCCACAGAGATAAGGAGTGTCTTGGGCTTGGCGGGGTACTATAGACAGTTTGTAGAGGGGTTGTTGTCTATCTCAGCCCCCTTAACTAAGCTGACTCAAAAGAAGACTAAGTTTGAATGGTCAGAAGTGTGTGAGAAGAGTTTCCAAGAGTTGAAGACTAGGTTGACCACAGCCCCAGTCTTATGCCTACTAGATGGAGTTGATGATTTTGTGGTATATTGTGATGCTTCCAGAGTTGGCTTGGGTTGTGTATTAATGCAGAGAGGCAAGGTGATAGCATATGCCTCCAGGCAGCTTAAGATTCATGAAAAGAATTACCTAACCCATGATCTTAAGCTTTCTGCGGTGGTGTTTGCTCTGAAGATCTGGAGACACTATCTATATGGTGGGCACATGGATGTATTCACGGATCACAAGAGTTTGCAGTATGTGATCGGCCAGAAGGAGCTGAATCTAAGACAGAGGAGATGGTTGGAGCTGCTGAAAGACTACGATATGAGTATCCTCTATCATCTAGGTAAAGCTAATGTAGTTGTTGATGCTCTTAGCAGGGTGACCATGGGGAGCACAACTCATGTTGAGGAGGAAAAGAAAGAGTTAGCTAAGGAGTTTCACAGACTAGCCCGTTTGAGGGTGCAGATAAAAGATTCTAACGAAGGTGAGGCCATTGTCAGAACTGGGTTGGAATCATCCTTGTAAGTAAGACAGGGATCTCATCCTCCTCCAATTGAAAGAATATGTTCAGAAGCAGAAAGTATTAGTGTTCTCAAAAAGGGGAGATGGTGTCCTGAGATACCAAGGTAGGTTGTGCGTGCCAAATGTTGACGGCCTTAGAGACACGATCTTGGCTGAGGCTTATAATTCCAGATACTCTATCCAACTTGGTGCAATAAAGATGTATAGAGACTTGCGAGAAGTCTATTGGTAAGATGGTTTGAAGAAGGACATTGCAGAGTTCGTGTCTAGATGCCCAAATTTCTAGCAAGTTAAGGTTGAACAACAAAGACCTTGTGGTATAGCCCAAAACATAGAGATTCCGGAATGAAAATGGGAGATAATTAATGTGGACTTCGTAACAGGCTTAACTCGATCAGGTAGACAGCATGATTCGATATGGGTCATAGTAGACAGAATGACCAAGTCAGCTCATTTCCTACCTGTCAAGACGACGGATACAACTGAGGATTATGCCAGACTTTATCTCAAGGAGATTTTTACACTGCACGGGGTCCCTATATCCATTATTTCAGACAGAGGAACTTAGTTTACAACACAATTTTGGAAGTCCTTTCAGAAAGGGCTTGGTACAAAGGTGAATCTTAGCACAACTTTCCATCCACAGACAGACGGACAAGCAGAGGGAACTATACAGACCTTGGAGGATATGTTGAGGTCGTGGGTGATAGACTTTAAAGGTAATTGAGATGATCATTTCTTTGATTGAGTTCTCTTATAATAAGAGCTTTCAGGCCAGCATACGGATGGCACCGTATGAAGCTCTTTATGGGAGAAGGTGTTAATCACCCATAGGGTGGTTTGAAGTTGGTGAGGCAGGGTTTATAGGACCTGATCTAGTCTATCAGGAGATGGAAAAAGTGAAGGTGATCCAGGAGAGGGTCAAGACAGCTTAGACCCGACAAAAGTCTTACACGGATGTTAGAAGAAGAGACTTGGAGTTTGAGGTATGCGATTTGGTGTACTTGAAAGTATCTCCAATGAAGGGAGTTGTGAGATTCAGGAAGAAGGAGAAGCTCAACCCACGATATACTGGGCCTCATAAGATCCTGAGAAGAGTGGGTAGCATTGCTTACGAGTTAGAGTAACCAGTAGAGTTAAGTGCTATACATCCAGTGTTTCATATTTCAATGCTTAAGAAGTGCTTGGGAGATCCCTCTCTAGTTGTTCCGGTTGAAAGTGTTGGAATTAAGTACAACTTGTCTAATGAAGAGATTCTGGTGCAAATATTATACCATCAAATTTGTAAGTTGAGAACCAAGGAGATTGCACCGGTGAAGGTTCTGTGGAGTAACCAATTTGTGGAGGAAGCTACATGGGAGGCAGAGGAAAATATGAAGGCCAAGTATCGACACTTGTTCGCTGGCCTAAATGAGGACCTTGAAGGTAACTTTCGTATTTCACCTTGAAGATTTATATTTATTAAGTTCGAGAACCTTGTGTTTGAGCTAGCTTTGTTCGCATCGTTGTAATTCAAGGACGAGTGATCCCAAGGGGGAGATATTGTAACACCCGTAAAAAGACCAAAATATTCCTAGAATTGACCTTATGCGTAATGTATTTTTTCATGCTCCGTTTGCCAATATGAGATTGGATTTGGGATCAGTGCGAAAAACTGAGTCGAAAAATGGTCTCGACTCAACTTTAACAGGAAAAATGTGAATTAATTTTTCCCAAGAGAATAGAAAACAGTGGGGTTTCCGCTCTCCTTTCGCAACGCTGAGAGGAAGCGAAACCACACTTACATTTTTTTTAAAAAATTCGATGAAGCTGGAAAATTTGCGAAAAAGTGTGATTTAACACTAGTGCGCGTCGCTCACTAGTGTAAAATCGATGTAGTTTTGTGCTTTTAATGGGGAGGGGTAGTTCTGACTTTTTTCACACCCCATATCCTATACCAATTAATTTTTAAGGTCGTTTTAAATCAAAAACGTATTTTTCTTCATTCATATGTTCAAGCAAGCAAACCCTCTCAAGAAACCCACGCTCAAGAAAGTCAAGAAACGATAGTAGGGCTTAGGGAGTTCTCCAATTCTTCAAGAATTTCTTCCAAGGTATGTAACACCACTCTAAAATTATTATTTTTAGAATATTTAGAAAGTATAACCTAGTCTCCATCCCAGAAGTCTCAAGTCTTGGTTGAGATTACTTTCGTGAAAATCCTGTAAAGTTTAGTAAATTTCTTTACATATGCATAGATTCTTGATTAATAATGATGATTCTTGATTCTGTAATTGTTATTTAAAGTAGTGAATCCAAGACTTAAAGCTATAAATGATTTCCTGTGAATTCTTATGGGTTTCATGAACACTCATAAAGCTTATAGTTTAAGACAAGTTAAAGAATTCCTTTTCTTGAATTATTCTTGCATTTTAGCTGAGTAAATTATATGTTAAAGAATATTTGAGAAGATGTTAGATTTCAATCAAGTAAAAGAATTTAGTTGAGAAATAATCATTATTTGTGATGTGAATATTCTAATTCTAAGTATCATGCTTCATGTTTGTCTTAAAAAAATAAGAATTTGATACCTCATTGGTTTGAGTATGTGTGGTATCTTGATTCCTTAAGTCGGCATAATCCCTATAAGGAGACACCCTGATTGCTTCCGAAATCTCAGTAACCTTTGAATTAATCAAATACTCTAGGGCATTAAATCTTTTTTCCACCTTGAAAAAAAGAAAATAACATTGTTTAATATACTATAATTAAGCAAAAAACATAGTGTTTATTAGGTTTCGCGCGATTCTTAAAAGTAAAAAGAGAAAATTTGATACTTACACATATCTTGACTTCTTCACTTGCTTTGTGTCTTCAGTTAACCTGCCTTTTGATAGAGTTGAAGAGGATTGATTAGCATCAGATTGCGTGGGATGTGTCGGTGTTTTCTTCGGACTTTCAAAAAATTGCACAGATTTCTTCAGCTTTTGTACAACTAGAATGCTTTTCTGAGTGTGCACTGCCTTTACTTTTTTGGGTGGGGGCGGAGATGCGGTGGACTCAACCCGCTTAGACTTCCGCAACTACTGGGAAGGTGACTCGGTAGAGAAGTCTTCAAATCGAGACGTATCCTGAATTTTCAAATTGCTATGTTGACGGGATAATACACTTGGTGAACCTGATAAGGAAGGTCCGTTAGCTAGTAGTTCAGTGATAGCTGGTAAATCTAGTGCTACCAGCTCTTCAGCAGTAGGTATTAGATTGGAACAATCCTCCTGAAAGGAAAAAAAAACCTTTATTATAAAACAAATAAACCGACAAAGAATGAACCAACAATTTTAACAAGCACATAAGTAATACCCGGCTAAAAGCCATAGACATGAAATACTCATATTGCGGCCTCACACCAACTACGTGCCAATTAAAAATTCTGGGAATATGATTTCTTGAAGGGGCAGCAACATCTATAAGTACTTCAGATGCACACTCATATATCCATGCATTCAACGTGTATGGCATGCCACACAACTGGTAAAGTTGTTTTGTTGCTGTAACAGCCTTTGTAAAACTGACAATCAATTTAGTATAGACAACCTGTCCCCACGGGTACTGAGCATAGGCGCCATCTTCAACCCTCCGAAAATCTTCAGCTGGGATTGATGCATCAGATGTTTGTGAAAACACAAAAGAATATAAAAAATACATAATAGACATCTGGAGAGCCTCTTCCACATTATACCATCCACCCATCAAAAACCACCTAACCAGTTCACCCTTCGTTACACTAGGATTTGATTGAGGAAAGTATTTTTCAATCAGATCACTCTTAGTTGTGTCCGAGTATCGAAAGTCCTCGATGTTGCCAATACATTTTAACCCGGTGATGAGTGCAAAATCCCTGATGGTGAAGCGTAAAGTTTTGCCCTTAGCAGTGCGAATCAACAACTCATTTTTGTTGTTGTGCTTCACCTCAAGCATCAACAGACATCTAATAATCTGACCATGGTAATTGCACTGTGGAATACTAAGGTACTGGCCAAATATAGTCTCTCGAAACCGTTCAAGCCCCTCATCCACAGTTGATAACTTAATAATGTCAGCAAATTTGGAATTGTATGATGCACAAAACTTTAAATTGTGTTTTGGGGGATGTTTTACAACATATTTGATGCCCTGTGAAGTTTATTGAAAAAAGATCTTAATAATGTCTAACTTTACAGTAAATATGAATCAATAAAACAAATAAATTTCAAGTAAATATACTAAAAAGTAATGTAACATTTATGTCATGAACACAACTTTAAATCTATTTGTCTATTAGTTTATAAAGTAACAACTGAGCTTTACTTAGAAGTATACTTTAGTAGTACTGATACTTGGCTGAGTAAGTGTGATTTGAGTTGACTAATGTAAATACTTGATTGATGTAACATATTCCAAGTTATGCTTTTGATACTTGAATTGTCTTAATGCATTCCAATCATCCCAAGTATGCGTTGGGTACTTGAATTTAAATCATAGGTAGTAATGATACCTTTTTGTGTATAGTTTAGTTTGTTAGTCTTAACTATACTAGATACTTATAGATTAAGTTATCTTTTTGGTGTTAAATGATATCTGTGATCAAAACATAGTTATTTTAAATAATTGGTCTACATATTTTTTCTTAGTGTTGATACTTGGTTTACTTTGTCTTTTATTTTTTATTTTTATTTTTAATTTTTTATATCTGGATCTTATAAATTGATACTTTATTTTCTATGATTTTCCTATGTGCTATCACTATAAGGTGTTGATACTTAAAATGGTAAATTTTTAATAAAATGCCTAACTCTAAACAAGGTATCAAAAGATCAGAAAAATTGATTTAGAGTATCTTCAACTCATTCACAAACAAGTTCTAGATACACCTAATTTCATTATTAGCAAACAACATTAAGATATAATTTTGTATGAATTCCACATATAACCAACAAAAATCAACATATTCTACCATTAATTTCAAAAAGTAAAACAAAAATTTTTAAATTAGGTTAGAAACGCCCCTTTGATGGGAGTTGGGTAATGGGTATGACCTTTTTTTTTTTTTTTTTTTTTTTTTTTTTTTTTTTACCTTTTTTCTTGATTAGAGTTTTTGAGGATGAACCCTTCTTCTTATTGACTTCGGTGTCAATTACCAAGTCCACATCAATGGCGTCTTCTAGGTTGAGACAAACGGGACTTCCCTGTGTAAATTCAAGACTAAAAAATGGTTGATGATCCATCTAATTTTAAATTAAAAAATTAAAAATTTTGAAGCAATGTCAGTGAAGAAGAGAGATTGATAAGCGAGATATTACCAAAAAAATTGCTAAAGTTTGAATTCCAAGATGGTTGTGCAATAATGGAAAGGATGAGAGATTGTTACTCTCTAGATATCTATTGCTATAAATCAGGCGTGAAAAAAGTAGTGAATAAACGTAAAACAAGAATAAATTAAATATCTTATTTTAAGTATCTGAAGTTAAGAGTGAGAATATAAAAATATGGGATTTCTGTAATATTTTAATATGGTAGGGAATATTGAAAATTATTAAAATATATGTTTTGTAATTGGGTAATTTTTTCAAAAAAGAATAATACACTAGCTACACCTAGAAAGAGTCCAAGATTAGCGGCGAAAATGGTAGAAATTGAACCGCCAAGTTTCCAGATTTTAACTCAAATCCCGTCGAAGAACAAGTCACTGGACAATAATATCCTAATTTCACCATCAAGGGCTCGATAAGAGAAGAAAAAAGTTGGCGCGAACACAAAAAAGCAAGTGAAAAATGCGACGACGATTCAAAGCTCCAAAAAATGGAAGGGCAAGACACAGACAACCCATACGAGCTAGAAGAAGATTCTGATTTTAATTTTGTTGAGCAACCTAACCCAAAAAATTGAAGAATTTTTCAGAAGGCGAGTATTCAGAGCTGAGAAAAGTGAAACCGTTGTTAAGATACTTAAAATCTATTATTTTTCATATGTATATCTTATGAAAATATTACATTTTTAGTTTGAGAATACCAATAAATACGAATACACCTTCTAAGATTCTAATTAGTATATTTTTATGGCCTGAACAGAAGCATGTGTGGTTTTTAGTTTTATTAATGTATGAAATATTCTTGCTTTTTGTTTTTTTGTTTTTTTGCTAATTCCCTTGGACAAAAAGCAGTACAATGAACTACTAGCATGTTTTTTTGATGATTTTGATCACATAAGTCCAACATTTCCCAAATACAGCTCATTAAGACCTATATTTTTCATTTTTTTTTTGTCAATTCAAAATGACATTAGGCTATACCATATGCATACCAAAAATTTATAATGACTGTAGTTTATGTGGTGTATACAATTGATATATAAATGGTATATAATGTGTCCTTCTTCTTGGTCAGTATATATATACAAAATGCAGCAGATAGGCATGCATGTTATATAGTTTTATATTTTATAAAAGTGATATAGAGTTGGTATCCACTTTGTATTCTCATGTCATGGTTTTAGGATATTGTGTCTTCCCTCTTGATTTACATAAGTAAAATGGATATTTATATAGTATGTGATTCATATATAATTTGAATGTGCATGTCATCAAATTTATAATGACTTGTACTTTATATGATCTGTACAATTGATATATAAATCGTATAGAATTTGACAAGTGTAATTATTTTTTATATTTTATAAAATTGATATAGATTGGGTATCGATTTGGTATCCAACTGTGTGGATTATGACATTGTGTCTTTCCTCTTATTTTGTAATTTTTTATGAAAAATGCGTGGGTAGAAAAGAACACTCATATGATATGTGATTGATATATAATTTGGATACGCATGTCATCAAATTTTAATGACTTGTGAATTGTGTGGTCTATACAATTATATACAAATGGTATACAATTTGATAGGTATGATTTTTTTTTTTTTATATTGTATAAAATTAGTATAGATTGAGTATCCATTTTGTATCCAAGTGTGTGATTTATGACGTTTTGTCTTTCCTCATAATTTATGATTTTTATATGCAAAATGCATATGTAAAAATGGTTATTGACATGATATATGTTTTATATATATTTGTTTGTGCATGTCATCAAATTTATAATGACTTGCAGTTCATGTGGTGTATACAATTTATCTATAAATGGTGTAGAATTTGACAGGTGTGAATATTTTATTTATATTGTATAAAAGTAATATATATTGGGTGTCCATTTCTTATCCACATGTCATACTTTAGGATAATGTTTCTTTCCTGTTGGTTTGTGTTTTATACGCAAAATGCATATGCAGATGAGTATGCATATAGTATAGGTTTATACAGTATAAAAGTGATATAGATTGGATATCTATTTTGCATCCTAGTGTGTGATTTATGACATTCTGCCTTTTTTCTCCCAATTTTGTGATTTTATATACAAAGTGCATATGTAAATGAGTATTTATATGATATGTGATTGATATATAATTTGGATGTGCATTTCTTCCAATTTATAACAACTTGTAGTTATTGTGGTGTATACTAGGGGTGAACAAAATCAAACTGAAAATCATATCAAACCGCAAACTAAGTCAACCCGAGAAAAAAACTCCACTAGTGATTTGATTTGACTTGGTTTGGTGTTGAAAAAAAAACTTGACTATATTTGGTTTGGTTTGATTTTAACTTTAAAAAATCAACCCAAGATAAAACCAACCCTACATCATTATATATATAATTTATCCTTTTAACGTATTGTTTAATATTTGACTTAGAATTTCGGATGATCTAATAAATGTTATAGTCCATAGATATTAGCAGGGATAATTACCTTTTTGAGTTTCTCTTATAAGATATTTACTATTTTTAGATATATTTTTTAATTTATTATCTATGTATACCATATTTAGAAAATATTTACCATTTATAGCAACTGTATTATGTATTAAAAGTGAATTATATATGTAATATATAAGTATTATTATATTTATTTGAGTAAAAAAAAAATACATTATGTGTTCAAAATGCACTATGCATGTAATATAGATGTATTTTATTATGTATAAAAATGAATTTGCATGCAATATAGATGTATTGTAAGTGTTTAAAATGTATTATACTTATTTTGATAAAAAAATCTTAATTACATATATTAAAATTAGTTTATATAGCTATAAATCATAATTAATTTTTAAATATGGTATATTTAGACAAATTTTCCATGTTATTAACTCTAATGCTCAAATTAAAAATCAAATCAATTGTAATACTAGCAAAAAAAATTAATCCAGCACTAAGAATGACAATGATAATGAATATTTGTTCTTTAGTTTTACATTATAATTAAAATACATAACTTAATAAATTTTCTTTAATGTTTACTCATGTAAATAATAAGCATTATTTATTACACTTATTTTAGCACGATTTAATACTTTAAAGTTATGATATTTTCATTATGACTTATTTTAGCATGATTTAGTACTTTAAAATCATGATCATCTTGATTATGACTTATTTCTTTGTAATATTTATTTTATGCGATCTCATTATTATTTTTTTGTCGAAGATTTTTATGTCTTCACTAATATCATATTTTGTGCTTTTTCTAATTTTTTTTGTATTTTGATAGGACCAAAACAATATTTGAATCATAAGTTAATTATATTTTTTTTATAAATACTTTATCAAAAACATTCTAAAACACGAGAGTTTCAAAAATAAATCAAAAATTTGAAAAATTTTAAAATGATTTGAAAACCCGAGAAACCCGAAATAATTCGACGTTGAAAAACTCGGATTTTATTGGTTTGGTTTGATTTTATATTTAAAAACCCGACACAAATGGTTTGATTTGATATTTAAAAAATCCAAACCAACCCGGTCCATGAACACCCTAGTGTATACTATTGATATGTAAATGTGGTATATAAAGTAGTATGATGCTGGTATAGAATTAGGCAAGTGTGGTTGATTTTTATGTTGTACGAAAATGATATAGATAGGGTATACTGTTAGTTTGCAATTTATATACAATGATATATGTGTATTTTATTAGAAAAACTTGATGACATACATAATGATTCATACAGGCCCTAGAGTCGGCCACCAAAGAAGGAACATACTTGGACAATTTTGTGAATTTGAGGACATGTTCCCCCACACTCATTCAAGTGGGAAGAAACGATCAAGGAAAACAACATTAAACATCTCTCAATCAATAGACCCTTCTTCAACTCTCGCAGACTTCCATAGTGTGAACCAAACTTGAGCAACCCCTTAAGTTGGTAAGACGCCAATCCAACTTTCTCTTTGAAAGACATTCCCATAATCTACACCACCTTGTAGACCTCATCAATAAACTCTTAAGGATTCTCATCCGCGTCGAAACTATGAAACTCTGGAGGATTCATTCTGAAAAAATCTCTTATCCTAGAAGTTGGAGTAGGAGCCTTTGGAGAAACAACAACTTGAGATAACATTGTAATAGTGGCCCTAAACTCACATTGGTAACTTGGTTGGCTTGAGGGCCTTGAGGAACTTGAGGAGCTGGATGAACTTGATTTTCATTAGTATTAATTCCCCTAGGCAATGGAGCATATCGTGGAGATTTGAATTGAGGTATGGACTATGTTTGATTGTTATTTTTAAAGTGTTTTAAGCCCTAATATGTTGAATTGCATGAATATTATGAAGATTTAAATATGCATTGTCCCTTTAAAGTTTGATTTAAGCATGAGTAATCTAAATTGTGATTTGAATGTGGATTTTACTTATGAATTTACTTGAATTTCATATTGAATTGTTGATTTAAGATTGGATCTCTACGCTCATGTTATTTTCACATCATTCATGGTATATATATTCATGAGCATTGATTTTTTTATGAAAATTATCGGTGGGTTAAGCTCACATATGCTTGGATGAAAATTATTTAGTGAATTAAGCTCATATAAGTTTATCATTCGGTGAGTTAAGCTCACATATGGTTATGACAATAATGTGACCATATAAATGTCTATGATATGACTCTTTGAGCATTTTAGGTACACCATATTGTTTATATGTGAAATGAGCTATTTCTACACCGAACATCGAATCAAAGAACCAAACTTTTTAAAAAATGAACGTCGACACCGAATAACCAAAACTAAAAAAATGAATTAGTTTTATTCGGTATGATATTTGTTTTTTCGATATTTATGCACACCCGAACTTATAGGGGTCCATTTAGGATCTTACTCCAACTTGCGCATACATGTACCTTTTGCTCTTAAATCTTGTTGCTTTCTTACACTTGGGTGCATTTCCTTATTTCTTTTTGTTCTAGACCACTATTTATGTATGATTATAGCTTTTCATATAACTTTTACTTTTCATGCTCATCAACCCATGATGCCTGTTGGGTACTTACTATGTTGATATTCATACTAAACTTTGCAGTTTCTCTCGTAATGCAAGTCTCATACTATACTCTGCATCTTTTTTCGCAAATGCAAGTTCGAGCACAGTTGTCAGTGTTGACATCGAGCTAGTAGCAGTCACCTTTTGGAGGCAAGGGTGAGCAAACGCCCTAAGTCATTGCCTATCTCCTTCTGTACTTTGTGGCTTTTTATTAAAAATATCAAGTGGATGAATAAGATTTTTTTTTATTTTTTGGACTAGTATGTACCTTATCATGGATATGTATATGTTGGGTACACTTTTCGGACTCATATCCATTACAAGTGGCTTTGTACTTGTGACTTCCATATTTTGGGATGTTTATTGCATATGTATATATATTTTATGGTTGCATCAGGTGTATCTCCTCGTTGGTGCTTATTTATTGTTCTTGCTTACATTTTATTCCTAAAGTTCATTACTTGTTGTTTTAGGTTGGTGTACATACTGACAGATTATAATAGAGGCCATTATGGCTCAAAGAATTGAATCGTGATATTTTAACCACCTCTTTATCATCTCCTTTGATTTAGCAAATATTGTAAATCTTCGCCTGGTATTGAATATTGCATATTGCTTTGGTCCACAAGTTCAGGGTTGGTGTCCTTTGTAAATTCATTAAGAAATTGATTGTTAGGTGTTTAAGTATAGAAATTAGTGGTCATATGATTTGTGCTTGATCAGCTAATATTGATTGAATTTCTAAGAATTTAGGGTTAGTATTTCAAAAATTATGCATTGAAATAACTGGGTATATTAATATGAATTGTTATGTGGTGTTGGGTTAATTTGATCGAACTTATTTAGTGAAATTATTGTGTTGAGTTTTAATTCAGTGAGATATGAGTAAATCCTTTTTCAATTGAATGATTTGAATTACCCCTATGATAGATTGGGTGAGGTCATTCTTAAGGACAAATTTTTATTTTGTATTGTTTTGTTGGATTCTAACCTGGTTAGGATTCAGCATCTCATCAAGCAGTTCCAAGTGTATTCACACTCTAAGGGAAGCCAACTACATTGCTGATGCACTATCCAAACATAATCATAGTTGCAGTACTCCTCAAATTTTCTTTTCTAGTTAACAGATGCCTAAAGAAGCCAAGACACACTTGCATCTGGACAAGATAGAAATGCCAAATTTCAGAAGAAAGAAGCCGAAGAGAATCAAGAAACCTCCTTGACTGTAGGTTCTAGTTTTTCTTTTCTGTTTTTTCTTTCGTTTGTAAAGGGAGAGTCTCCCTAGTTTACGCTTTCCTAGATTGATGTAAATAGAGGAGTCCTCTCTTAGGTATATTGCTAGGTCTGCTTTTTTTTAGTATAGGGATTAAGTTGTCTAGCCTTAGTAGGTTGGATGACTTAGGAACCAACATAGGATGGAGGTAAGGTTTATGCACCCCTTTCTTGTACTTTTGCCTCTTTTTATTTATGATAAAGCCTGAGGGTGTTGGTCAGCCCCTAACCCCCTCAAGGGTCATTAGAATTAAAAAAGAAATTATGTTTGGGGGAAGTCTGAGTACCCCAATATCTAAAAGCATGTTAGATAGATGGTATATTCCTATAAGGTTGTTTGCATATCCCTAAAATGAGATTACAAGTTGAATCGGTATTAAAATTGTGGTGGTGGTGTGTTGAGCACAGTTAGTGAGCTTTAATGAGTTCATCGAACTAACTCGGTGCATTGTCAACTTGTGTAATACATCCCCTTTTTGCATGCCGAATTTAGGAATACCACTTATCCTTTAGTTGGCGAAGTTGATTCGGTGACTCGCCGAGTTGATTAGACGTGTGCTTGATTTTATGAATTATCAGTATGTTGGCATTTTTGAGAATTTGTCAACTTTTATTATAGATTCTTTTGAATAAATAAAAGATTGAGTAATGAAGGACTTAAGTTTACAATGATAAGCTTTTTGAACAACCCTAAAAATGTTATTAAAGAAAATTAATTTTGACAAGGTTCAAATCCAGAAGATCAACTCGACAAGACTTGAAATCAAAATCTATATGAGTGCTTGCCCCTATATTTTTTTTTTGGTCAAA
>JAPFFP010065387.1:0-25688 GCA_026153255.1 Solanum medicagineum | reverse complement strand
TTTAGATGGGAATGTTGTTAAGGTTGTGATGGTATTGAGATTGAGGATATGACAACATTTATGGTATGTAAAGGCTATCCAGAGCATGGAATTGTTCTTCCACGTACCCAATACATGTAGTAGGTTATGGTTTGTTCTATCTATTGGAGAGACTCTTAATAGTGATTGATAGTCTTTGAGTAAAGCTGCGATATTTTCTATGCACTTAATTGTTGAGGTTTGGTTGACTAATATATCATTGTGATTGATCTGCCATCCCAAGACCGTGAGACCCATAATAATCTTGAACTTGATCTCACAAGGTGATGCGTTGAATAATGAAGACTTGATGAAACATTGGTAATGAAGTGAGAAGTAATGATAAAGAATAATGAATTACATATATTGGATTGGATGTCACGTTCCGACACATATATATTATAGGATCGAGTGTCACGTTCTGACGCATATATATTATAGAAGCGGGTGTCACATTCCGACACATATATATTATAGGATCGGGTGTCACGTTCAGACACATATATATTATAGGAGCGGGTGTCACGTTCTGACACATAAATATTATAGGATCGGGTGTCACGTTCTGACACATATATATTCTAGGATCGAGTGTCACGTTCCGACACAAATCTATGTATATTGGATCGGGTTCCACGTTCCGGCACGATAATAATGAAGGAAAACATGTGAAAATAATTTAATATACTCAATTTCAAAGATTCTATCTCTCAAAGGAAGTGTGATAAGGAGGCCTGAGTCCTCATGTGTGTTATTGATATCGTTGATTGGTTGTGTACTTGTTCTTACTATTGCTACCTGTTAAGTGTTATGGATTATACATTGCTAAGTATTTTATGCAGGTTGTAGTTGTGGGGGTTTGGTTGGAGTGCTGGGGGTACCGGTATTCTATATTACTTAACTTTGTGTTTAGTAGTTCACTTGTTGGATGCCGCGTGTTTGGTGCTCACCCCTTACTACAACATCTTTGTAGGTTACAAGCCCGGATCGTCGTGATACTCTTTACTCTTCCTTGTCCGTGGCTTCCCGTGGAGATTGTGAGAGGTAGCTGCTTATCATCCTAGCTGACCCCTAATCCTATTTATGACATTGTTCTATTCTAGAGACAATATCATTTGATACTTGCGTTTCTTTTCGAATCTATTGTAATACATTAAAAGCTTGTGCACGTGAGAACCAGGTTTTGGGGGATTTTCATTAAGTTGACTTATTACCCGTAATTAAACTTTCATTTTTATTATAATTCCACATTTTTAATATTATAGTGGGTTGTAGGCTGACTTGTCTTAGTGGGATAAGACGAGTGCCATCACGCCTGAATTTCGGGTCGTGACAGAAATGATGCAACACCGAGTTACATCAGTACGTGGAATGTACGATATGTAAAATAGCTGAATGAAACTAGAAACAAGTAGAAGAATATTGTACAACATTAACTCAGAAATAATAATCAGTCAAAATGTCAAATGTCTATCTAAAACAAGAATGAACAGTTGACAATGACTCATCAACATCAATCAAGACTCATACCATCATATCAACATCAGAGTACTATCAATATGGAACCTATCTGAGAGTTTCTCTAACCAACAACCATTGCCTATGAGTGGATAATGATACATCGAAGCGATGTCCTTGCCACATCCATCCAGTACCTTGTCGGGGTAAAAGATGCACATATCAGTGGATCCATAATTCTATGAAGTCCTCTTTTGGGACTAAGGAAACATCCATTTTCACGGTTCAATTCTCTCCAATGCTGATCACGTAGTTAATGAGTGCGAGTGAGACTCACTCTTAATCATTTCAGTGCTTAATACTCCTCCCAAGACTCAACATGCTCATAGGCTATCAAACATCAAGATTTCTCATCATCTAGTCTCTTTTGGATAAGGAATATCAACTCATTTCATCAGTCACCAACTCAATGGATTAGGAACATTCTTTTAAGGTTAAATTCAACCTCTTTATGACTCTAAGGATATCAATCACATCAACATCATCATCAACATACTCAATTCAGGACTAGAACCACAACAACAAGCACATATACATCATCAAGGCTCTAGACTCATCTCCTAAGTTCATTCTTGCATGCTTTCAAAAGTTAACATATAGGGTCTATACAAGATCTCCTGAATAGTATTCAATTCAAGAAAATAAGTTTATGATGATCATCAACGTATGAAAATACATGTAAGTGATATAGTTTTCAAGAATTTAATCAAGATAATACTTCAAGAATCATGTATGTGGCCTCATGGACTCTTAACTCATCTATAGGGCACATAGGAGAACAATCTCATGCTTTTAGTTTAGCCTTACATACCTGAAAAGTTGCTATTACAATTGAAATTTGATGAATACTAGTTTTCTTGGAGAAAATCCTCGATCTCGGTAGTTCCTTTAGAGTGGAGGAACTTGGAATGACATTGTTTGAAGGGATTCTCCTTGATTCTTGGATTCTTGACTTAGAAATTTTTAGAGTTCTTGATGAAGAAATCAGGAAATCCTTTCTTGGGATTCTTGAATTTGTATTCTTGAAACCCTAGGTTATGATTTAAGATTCTATTATAGATTGATGAATAGGTGAAAAAATTTGGGTTGGTTAGATTAAAATTCATGAAGAATAACTTACCTTGAGAATGAATCTTGAAAGTTAATCCTAACTTGATGACTTTCTTGATGATTCTTGAGCGTTTATGTTTAGGAGTGAAGAAGAGGGTCTTGATTATGAAGACTGACGTTTTACGTGTTTTAGGACCTTAATAAGACCCCCAAAGGTTCTAAGATAAAAGTACCCTCAAAATAAAAAGAAAAAAAACATCACTAGCTTATCCAGTAAGGGTCCGCGTTTTGTCCACAACGTGCTCCGGGTGCGGACCTTCAGACAACTCTGCACTCCTTTACTAAAATGGTCATAACTTTCTACTCCGAACTCTGACTAAGCTAAAATTAGATTCGTGGAAAGATAATTCAAGTATCTTTGATTTGATATATTATGGATCACCTAACTCATTGTAATTTAGGAGATATTGTCAATTGAAGTTGACCCTTCTATTTGCTCATACCAAAACTTAGTAGTAGAGGTTCTTTGGACTTGGTTTGATGTAAAAGATCCCTTATACTTGTTTATTGAACTTAGGAGGGATTGGGAAAGCTCTAAGATAGCCCCCATGGAATGAAAGAAAATTCATCTCAAAATTTACGTAGGTCTGCGACGAGCCTCAGGCGCGGACCAGTACATTTTTTTCAAAAAATCCTCCGAATGAGTTTTTTTCCAAATCCCATCAAACAATTAAAGAAAATAAATTTTAAGTCCGCATTCAGGGCGCGTAGCATCCCTAACACGCACAAAAACTATCTTGGCTTTCGAATTAAAAATTATTTTTCGATCAGATTGCTCTAAAATTTGAAGGAGGTCATTTGCCCAATCTATTTTTCGTGCTGATTGCAAATCCGGTCTCGAATTTGCAAACGGAGCATGGGAAGATGTGTTATGCGCACGTTCCTCCTCTAGGAATATTTTGATGATTTTATCGAGTGTTATGTTATCTCCCCCTTGGGATCATTCATCCTCGAATGATGAGTGGAGATGGACATCAAGGTACGAATAACAATCGAAAGTTCTCTCAATACTCACTCAATCAATCAAACTCTCGACTCCTCATCGTCTTAATAGTCTCTATTCAGTCTCAGGAATATACACATCAAGAACTTAATTACTCAAATTCTCCAACTCATGAGTGAAATCGACTCAATAATAGAAAACTCAACTCGTTAGAGGGCATCATCATCTGCAACTCTTTACTCTCATCAAGGCCTAAGTTTTACTGCATACTCTTACCAAACTCAAGCCAAATTCAAGGTCATCTTGTGCTACCTCGTAAGTTAGTCACAATCCTACAATCTATCCCATAAGGTTCTTATTTTATACCTTAGACATTCTTACTGGCAGGCACAAAGGGGACATTGGAACTTGAGCAATTCAAATCATTCGAACACCTCGTCAATCAATTTTTTGGACTCAAGAAGAAGGTTATCAACTCTAATCGAGAATGGGACCATCGATACACAAGACTCTATGTACAACTCTCAAGCTGAGCACCTCATCTCAATTGTACTCCCTTTTACGACACTCTATTCCATCAACTTAAGCTCATTGCTCCTATTCTACTCTCTACCTATCCATATCCTCTTATTCCATTCAAGTGTACCTCTGAGCCTCAAGGTGCTATTTCTAAGATGATTATATTCATAAAAGGCTAATCCTCAATACTCAACTCTATACTTTCTCAGGGACTTTCCTTAAGAGATCCCTAGTCCTCTTCACTACCCCCTATCCTTACTTGAAACCCTCATCACAAAGTTCTCAATAGTCTATCATTAATACTCACATAATAACAACCACACATTCAAGCCTATCACTTTAACCACTTCAACTATGTCTTAGAATCTTCAATCCTACTTAGCACTTCTACCTCCATCATTCTATGTGCTCCCACTCAAAAACACACCATCGCCCTCTTACCTATCTATTGGACATCATAATGTCTCGCCTCTCCCTTTATCACTATCTCTATCCCTACATGACACAAGTACTACATCATAATAAAGATACATTCACTCCTTCTGATCTACCCTCATCCTCAGTCTACTACTATCAGCATCGCTATTTGGACCTAGAGGAACTCATCATCTCCCCCGTTGAAGAAACCCCCAAACTATTACCTCTTCATGCAAAATAAGCACGAATACCATCAAGAACTCAAATACTCAGATACTCGAATACTCATTCTCAAGAATAGACTTCGAACACAATCTCTGAAGTTTAAACTTTATATCCAACATCATTTTTAGGCACGAATACTATCAAGGACTTGCATACTCAAGTATGAAGAGGCTCAAAAGGGACATCAACTCAAAGATAGGAACTCAACTCCAATATCATAATTCAGGAGCACTCATTCTCTCCCATCATCCATAACTCGTCTACTATCATCAATACTTCTATCAAAACAAGAAAGCTGGATTACTCAAAAGGAGATCATTAGCATGATTCAATTGGAAAAAAAAAATCTTATTTGAGGACATTCATAATGAAGGACAATTCTCTCTCATCTATCAAGACTCACTCTGAGTTGACAAAACTATACGTAGTGTAAAACTCACGTCACATCTCCTTCAACATAGGACTGGAAACTCTTAGACCCATGAGGTAAGATCAAAATTAATGAATGAATTCATCGCTTCTCATCCTCGAAACTCAGCATGAACGGTAATCAACCAAATGTGCATGGGACTTGGTCATAAGTACGACAATCATACATCAGAAGGGAATAGAGTATCACCTTAATTGAAAGGTAAAGATCGTATGAGATGGAGAAAAGTTGATATCTCATCTTGATCAGCCCATCACTATCGAAAACTCAAGATCTACTCTAGTTTACCACTTCGTCATCTCCCCCTTAGCTCACAAGGTCCTCTCTCTAAATTTGGGTATCAATTTCCTCTACTAGGATATAAACATATACCTCCACTCGGTCAAGGAATTACTACCTATAAGAATATCTTAGACTCTTCTATTATGCTATAGTCGCATACATATAACTAGCCACTTAGACTCTTTTCAATGATATCACCCTTAGCTCCTTCCCGTCTCGATGGAAACTTCTCTGTATTTGTTATTCTTATGGCGTACTTAACCATCTCCCACAACTCTTACAATCTAACCTCCTCCTTTTGCCTGCAGACTCCCAACTCCTGTGCCCCCCCGCCCCCCTCTCATAAACTCATTTGTATAGACTTAGACTATCATGGAAAACTCATCATCATCTATCCATAAGCCCCAAAGCTTAGCTACTTGTGACGTTAAAGATTATTTACATCGTCCTACTTCACATCGACAACTCAAATATACTATCTAGATTCTCACAGCAATCATAACTTAGAGATTTACACATTTGTACACAATTATGGGTATATATCTCAAACCTCTTAAGCCTCATCTTTTCTAGTGCTTCTCCCTTAATTTACTGCTCTAATCTACTCCTAACACCATGTTCCTTGCTAGTCAACATCTTAATCATTGAACACACACTACAAAAAGACTCTTAGGTCCAATTTCCAACAAGGACTATCACTATCATCATGTTATCTCCCTCTTCACATCACTCCCCAAAATTCCAAGCTTAGGGATTACTGCTATCCTCTGCGTCACACACTTCCCTCATATTATACTAACCTATAACTACTAGGTAACAATTTAGAAATATAGGCCTACTAAAGTCTCATAGTGAATACTCGATCCACATCCTCTCTTCATAACTCATGTACCATTTACCCATCTAGTATACCTCATCTTATTATCTAGCTAACCTCATCACTGTATGAATCTTATGATACTGTCACGTCAAAATCATCAGCCTAGTTTAAGTCTATTACCTCAGAAGTACTTTGTTTCCCCTATTTAACATCTACACTGCACCCTCGCTAAAAGAATATCAAAATACATCAACATAAACCTCTTTCTAGTTTTGAGCACACTCTAACATATTCTGACTCTCTCTCTCTCTCTCTCTCTCTCTCTCTCTCTCTCTCTCTCCATGCCTTATCATAAAGATCATAGGGCACTCACCACTCTTTCGACAAACTTATGAAAATCGACTTATCACCTTTACTTACCTAATAGGTACATAACTCTAGCTACATGCCTCAATCAACCATCACTCTTGCTATCTCGTCCCTTTCTTTCCATCACCATCCTTCTAACTCTTGGATGATTCAATTCTACTCAGGGTTTATAAGACCTTACATCTCACTCTTAGATGGTAGCATTAAACTTTTTAGAGACATAAGTTCCTCTCTCATGGGTCGGATCGGAAGCAAATTTTGAAGAAGATGGTCTGGGTACATCTAGAGCTAACTCAAATGCATGATTCATATGAGTAATAGTACTCTTTCTAGTCACTCAACTTAGCACACTAGTCAGCTTCTCTCAAGCCTAGTGCAGTCTTTCTACCATTCTGATTACTTTATCTCTGAGGATCTCATCTGTAAGAATGTGAACATTACTGTCTCTATCACCTTGTGGACGAGGCATAGTCGAGAGGTTTAGAACATTGCACAAATCATTGTAGATTTCTTAATAAATAGCTTTTTTGTACAATTCAGAATTTGAAAGAAGGGAAACTTTTCCTAATGTCCCATAGCCTCCCTATGATGGATGTGGCGTGCTTCACACAAATAATAAGAACTCTACTGGACACGGCTTCATAGACTCCCTAGGAACTTGAACTTTGTGCTCTGATGCCAAGTTTGTCACGCCCTGAGAGGGTACCCTAGATATAACCGACATCAGAGACTATTGCTAACCCCAAGTGAACCACTTAGCCTCATCACGTTCATTCGATCAATAAGCTCAAGACAATCAGCAGAAGACTAAGGAAAGTAATGGGAACATCTCACCTAGTCTCAAAATAATAATATCAATAAATAAAAGGGCTAGTAGAAGGAACCAACTCAATAAGTCTGAACATCAACATTCGACTCTAGTTTATGAAACCTCTATCACTATTAGGTGGTGCCAATGACAGATTTAGATTGCCTAGTATTCCACCAATTAGTAACCTAAGATTCCATACATTTATTAACCCATGGCTACCTTAAAATAAAGTAAAGCTGATCAAATCTAACTCTAAAAGCAAGATGAAAATAAATGTAATGATTCCTCCGAAGTAGGAGAGGCTCACCAATCAGCTGAACGTTTTAGACCCTCAACGCTGCGCCTGTTGATGATCCCTAATCCATATATCTGCATCATGAAATAATGTAACACCGAGTGGCATCAGTATGTAGAATGTACGATATGTAACATAGCTGAATGAAAATAGAAACAGGTAGAAGAATATGGTACAACATCAACTCAATATTAACCAGTCAAATGTCTATCTAAAGCAAGAATAAAGAGTAGACAATGACTCATCAACATCAATCAAGACTCATACAATCACATCAACATCAGAGTACTATTAATATGGAACTTATCTGGGAGTTTCACTAACCGACAACCATCACCTATGAGCCGATAATTGCCATATCCATCTAGTACCTTGCCGGGGTAGAAGACGTGTCTATCGGTGGATCCATAATTCTATCAAGTCCTCTTTTGGGACTAAGGAAACATGCATTTTCACGGTTCAATCCTCTCCTATGCTGGCCATGTAGTTAATGAGTACGAGTAGGACTCACTCTTACTCATTTCAGTGCTCAATACTCCTCCCTGGACTCAGCATGCTTAAAAGCTATCAAACGTAAATATGTCTCATCATCTAGTCTCTTTTGGACAAGGAACATCAACTCATCTCATCAGTCATCAATTCAATATATTAGGAACATTCTGTTAAGGTTAAATTCAACTTCTTTAAGACTCTAAGGATGTCAATCTCATCAACACACTCAATTCAGGACCAGAACCACAATAACAAGCACATATACATCATCCAAGCTCTAGACTTATCTCCTAAGTTCATTCTTGCATGCTTTCAAAAGTTAACATATTGAGTTTATACAATATCTCATGAAAAGTATTCACTTAAGAAAATAAGTTTATGACTATCATCAATGTATGAAAATAGTATTGTTTTCTAGAATTTAATCAAGATAATACTTCAAGAATCATGTATGGGGACTTATGGACTCTCAACTCATCTATGGGGCACATATGGGGACTCATGACTCTCAACTCATCTATGGGGCACATGGGAGAACAATCTGATGCTTTTAATTTAGCCTTACATACCTGGAAAGTTGATATTATAATCGAAATTTGATTAATACTAGCTTTCTTAGAGAAAATCATCATTCTTGATAGTTCCTTTAGAGTGGAAGAACTTAGAAAGACATTGTTTGAAGGGCTTCTCCTTGATTCTTGAATTCTTGACTTAGAATTTTTTAGAGTTCTTGATAAAGAACCCTACATTCTTAAGAAAGAAGAATCAAGAAATCCTTTCTTGGGATTCTTGAATTTGTATTTTTGAAATCATAGGTTGTGATTTAAGATTCTATTAGAGATTCATGAATAGGTGAAGAAATTTGGGTTGGTTAGATTAACCTTGAGGATGAATCCTGAAAGCTAATCCTAACTTGATGACTTTCTTGATGATTCTTGAGCGTTTATATTTAGGAGTGAAAGAGAGGATTTTGATTATAAAACTGAAGTTTTCTGCTTTTTAGGACCTTAAATAGACCCCCAAAGGTTTTAGGATAAAATTACCCTCAAAAGAAAAAGATAAAAATGTCATTATCTTATTCAGTAAGGGTCCGCCTTCAGTCCGCGACACGCTCCGGGCGCGGACCTTCAGACAACTCTACACTCCTTCACTAAGATGGCCATAACTTTCTACTTCAAATGCTGATTAAGGTGAAATTAGATGTGTTAGAAAGATAATTCAAATATCTTTGATTTGACTTATTATGGATCATCTAAATCATTGTACATTAGGAGATATGGTCATTTGATGTTGACCCTTCTATCTACTCAAACAAAAACTTAGTAGGTAGAGGTTCTTTAGATTTGGCTTGATGTAAAAGATCCCTTATACTCTTTTATTGAACTTAGGAGGGGTTGGAAAAGCTTTAAAGTTGAAATGAAAGAAAATTCATCTCGGAATTGACACAGGTCTGCGAAGCGCCTCGGGCGCGGACCAGTATATTTTTTTCCAAAAATCCTCCGAACGAGTTTTTTTCAAATCCCGTTGAACAATTAAAAAAATAAAGTGTAAATCTATTTCAGGATACGTCGTCGCCCTGACGCGCACAGACACTGTCTTGGCTTTCAGATCGAAAAATTATTTTTGGATTCGAATGCTCTAAAATTCGAACGAGGCCATTTTCCCACTCAATTTTTCGTGCTGATTACAAATTCAGTCTCAGATTTGCAAATGGAGCATGGAAAGATGTGTTATGCACACATCCCTCCTCTAGGGATATTTTGATAATTTTATCGGGTGTTACACTTCCTCTGAAAAATTTGCTTCTTTGATTTTTGAAGTTCTATTGCATAGGTCATTATCCGTATAAAAAACTAAACTGAAAATAACATGGATTATTATCACGTGGGAGCAATGATGGCAGATCATGATAAATTTGACCTTGTGCTTTGAAGGTATAAACTCCTTTCCGTGAAGAGGCTAATTGTTTGTCAAGTGTAAAACCAAATGACATGAATCCAAATATACTATTATATGCTCTACTATGTGTGCGAAAATCTTTAGCAATATTTGATTCATCTACAAATAACTCATACAATTGAGTTGGAACTTTGGTATTTTCCAGATTGATTGATCCATTATCGCAACAAAATGTTGGAGTTTCATATTGAAACCCCATAGCATGACAATGTATGCATTTAGGAACATTTTTCAACTTTTAAATACATGATATTGATGATATATAGTCAACTTCACCTAAATTTATATAGTCAAATGTTATAAATCTTAATAAATAATAAATATAATGCAAATAGAACATAAGTATATATAATTGATAAATAAGTATTGCGTCACCTTCAATTTCACATTGCTTTGATAGAGTCTTCAAGAACTGCTGTATTGTACGTTGTTTTATTGGTCTTGTTTTCTCAAAATCAATATCTTCTATGGATTGAATAATTGAAAATTGAAGATACAGAATCCAAGTTGTCAGATCTCTCAATTATGGATTGAGAAGTTTGTTAAGATCAAATAGTTCTTTTTGTACTTGAAATAAATTACCTGAATTTTCCACTTCATAAGCATTTGCAGAAATATATTTATTAATCTTTCAAATTGTTTGAGTAACTTTGCACTGATCTATACATAGAAAAATAATAAACTAATATATTAAAGTGATAATTATAGGATAAAATATAATATGTTAATTATTTTTTATAGTGACCTTTTTGTGTCATGTGTTTAATAAATAATGTCGTACAATATAGAATTAATCATTAATAACTTTTTGTAATTAAATAAAAATAAGTATTGTAGAATTCATTTAAATTTAAAAACATATATAAATCAAGGTTAATAACTAATATTAAATGTTATGCCAGTCGAACTTACTTATTGTTTAAAAGAATAAAAACGTAAACAATCTATAACTATCTATAATCTAAAAATATTTGAACTTCTATTTATGAGATGAAAAAACACCATTAATACTTTTCAAGTTTGATTCTTTTTATGAATTGTTGGTTCATTGGTTTCATCTTCAATTTGTTTAGTTTTTCTCGTTGTTGTTGTTGAATTTGTTTCTTCATCTTATATGACAATTGCCTTGACCTTTTTAACTTCTTATACTTCATCTGCGATGAAGCATCTTCCAACTTGATGACCTCCATTTTTTGCATTGAGTTTGATAGAAAATGTGAATTATTTTTGCTCAATTAGCATCTATTTACGATAAAATGCGGTTTCTTCTTTCTGTAGGAAAAAATATTGTATTAGTTAGAAAAGATTAATCTATTGAGAACTTATTTAATCCACCATAAATTAATAAGGAAAAATTACATTACTTAATATGAAAAAAAATTAATATATTGAGAACCTCCCTAATCCACCATAGATTAATAAGGATAAATTAGATTATTTAATATGATAAATATTTAAATATAAGATTATCATATTACCTTTTCAAATGTTTATTGTTTATATGTTTCAACGTCGCAACCAATCAAGTATCTTGCACCTTCAAACCATGTAATATGACACTGTTCTTTTCCATGGAAAACCTCTAATTTTAGAAAAAATCTACAGAATTAGCAAAAAGAAAATCATTACTTCATCTATTTATATATGAAATTGTTGAAAATAATTTTAAAATATTTTATGTGTTTTACCTTTCTTCATAGTCAATTTTTCCAGTGCGACAGCGAGTACATCGAGCAATATTATCTTTAAATTGAACTTGTAGCATTTGGTGCATGATGCATACCATAGACCTATAGTTATTTAAAATTTATCAAATATAAATTTTAATATGATTCAAATTATATTAAATTTATGGATATATTACTCCAAATAAGTGTTATGGACTTATATAATTGTGTTAATCATTTAAGTCCAATAAATACAGCTTTAATATAAAGTCATGTTAATTGATTTAGGCTATAACAAAAGAGTCAAAATTAATAAGCCCAATATTATTTCATCCAAGAGGCCCATCTTGGTGCTACGTGTCAAATGATGTGGGACGCCAAGTCAAACAAAGAAGCCAATAAGATCATGCCAAATGTCAAAATGACAAGCCCATTTCATTAAAGCCCTATATGCCATGCACTTAAATCTGATTGGCTGAAGGGAAGTCTTTCCTATTATAATTTCTCTACTCTGCAACTATAAATAGGGGTCTTCATAATTCAAAGAAAAGAGGAGAGAATTGTAACAAAAAGCTAGAGAAAGCTCGTGGATCAAACGACGAAAATTTCTCTACAAAGTTGAAGAATTCAAACATTTAAGCATTCAAGTTCAATAATGAGCTTAAAAGCTCTTGAACTCAAGATCAAACTCAAGAAAAAATTCAAGTTTCAAGAACAAGATCAAGAATAAATTCAAATTTCAAGATCGAGTTCAAGAACAAATTGTAGATTCAAGATTAAGCTCAAGAGCCCTTGAATTTACACTTGAAAAGGAGAATCAGAGGATTTATAGAGACTATAACACTCACATTTTGAAATCAAATACTACAACTTGTTTGCGACATTTTTCTTTTTGATTATTATTTTCTCGACGTGAATTTTACAGTCTACAAATACTGGCACGCCTAATGGGACAAGCTCTACCTCTCATCTTAACTTTTTAAGTATCAAAGAATATTCAAATGGATTTCAAGAAGATTAACTCCCAATTAACTTTCTCTAAGGATGTTGACTCCAAGTTCTCTGCTAAAGTGGAGGGAATTCTTGGTGTTACCTTGGGAGTTTTGGTGCTATTACGATGATCAAGGCCACCATGGTAGGACAATAAACACTTCATGTGTCGTCCATACCAATTCCTATCTTTGGGTCTTCAACTCCGAGAGGAGTAAGATCCTCTATAAATGTTGCAAATGGAGGAAGCAGTATTGCTGAAAAGATTGAAAGGACTTTAGCTTCACTTGAGCTTCCTAGTTCTAAGGACTCCATCACGAAGAATGGCTTACGTGATGTGAGCCCCTTGAAGATTGACTCGAACAAAAGTCCATCACCAATGGTCACGCATGCAATGGTAACTGATGTTTCATCAATGGAGGAGCAACTTACGATTTCAGCAAAGATGATTGAAGGATTGACCAGCATGTGCAAAATCTCACATTGACAAGTAGATGGACAAGATGGATGGTTTACTAGATGGAGAATCTAGTCATGCGCTTGGAAAGGGCATTGAAGTTTAAGAGACTGAAAATCCTATCAAGAAAGAATCACATATCAAGGAGATACCATTCTCATTTGAGGGGATGATCCCACTTGATCGATTGAAGGAGTTCATTGAAAGGTCTATCAAGGATAAGTATGAGGTCTCTACCAAGTCTTCCCACATGTATGCCAAGCCTTACATTGCAAGGATTGATAACCTCAAAATGCCTGCAGGTTATCAACCTCCTAAGTTCCAACAGTTTGAGGGAAAAGTAAATCCAAAGCAGCATGTTGCGTATTTTGTAGAGACATGTAGCAATGTTGGGATGTATGGAGACTATCTTGTCAAGCAATTCGTCTGCTCCTTAAAGGGAAACGCATTTGACTGGTATATTGATCTTTAGCCTAATTTTATGGATAGTTGGGAGCAATTGGAACATGAGTTCCTTAATCGTTTCTACAGCACAAGATACACTGTGAGCATGGTAGAGCTCATGAATACTCGCCAGAGAAAGGATGAACCAGTCATTGATTTCATAGATCGATGGAGAAACGCGAGTTTAAATTGAAAAGATAGGCTTAACAAAGCTTCTGCTATAGAAATATGTATCCAAGGGATGCATTGGGGGCTTCTCTACATCTTACAAGGAATCAAGCCTAAGTCATTTGAAGATTTAGCTACTCGTGCCCATGATATAGAGTTAAGCATGTCTTCTGTCGGAAAGGATGGGATGTTTGTTCATGATCCTTGCAAAGGGAAGGACAAATAGGAACCCAGGAAATGGAGCACATTTGTGCCTGGGAATGACAACAAAGAATCTATGAATGTCAATGTGGCGCCTGTGAAGTTTAATATGAAAGAAAGTAAGAAGCAAAGTGCAAAGACAACTTTTCAGGAGCATCCAAATCGAAAGTTAACCTTGAGGGAGATGTAAGAAAAGGATACCCTTTTCTGGATTCTGATGTTTCATGAAATTTTTGACAAATTGGTTGAGCTAAAACTCATGAGTCGCCAGAGATGAACGATCTGATGAAGCTGAGAATACTGATAGCCCAAATTATTGTACGTATCATAGACTTTTAGGTCACCCTCTTGAAAACTGTTTTATCTCTAAGGATAAAGTTATGCAATTGGCTAAGAAAAGAAGATTGTCATTGATGATGGAAAGGAAAGATCTAATCAAATTTCTATTATATTTGGCTCGCTTGACCCAATACAAATATGTGCATCTAAATAAGAAGGGCCATTAGAGCAAAAAAAAGTCCCAAGCTGATACAGATAATGACGAAGGCTAGATTCTTGTGACTAGGCGAAGACGCAACAAGACTAGTCCACAAAAAGAATCATTTTGAGAAATCAATTAAACAAAAGGTAGTGAAGAGATCAAAGAAGCAAAAGTCAGTAAAACATCCAAAGAGGTCAAAGGTAGAAGTACATCAATACCAAAAATAGCGATGTCCAGTGACTTTGAGAGAATTCCTACCAAGTTGGTTCTATATGGAGGCTACTCAAGTCAATGTTGAGGCGTTATGTTTCAGTGTTGGTAAGGGAAAAGCAATGACTAAAACTCTACCAAAGGTATCTCTTTCTAACAAAGAAGAAACAACAAGTGAGATCTTACCAAATATTTCTCCTGCGGACAAGGAAGAAGCGATGAGTGAAATTCCATCGAAAGCATCCCCTTCATCTTCCGAAAGTCTATGGAACTGTTTCTTCAAAAAGTACATGCATATGATACAAAGATCACATTTACAGATGATGATCTTCTATTTGGTGAAACTCTACATAATCGTCCTTTGTATATGGTGGGTCATATACTAGAGAAGAAGATAAATGGAATCTTGATGGATGAAGTCCACATGATGAAAGAACTTGGCATCACGACTGAAGAACTTAGCGAAAGTCGTTTATTAATACAAGGGTTCAATCCAGGGGGCAGAGGTTTATAGGTTGTATTAAGCTAGAAATGCATATGGATGATTTGCGATAAAGTGTATGAATGCATGGATTGATGCAAAGACTTCATATAATATATTGCTTGGAAGGCCTTGGGTGAATGAAAACAAAATTTCCTCATCTCCTTACTATCAATGCTTGAAGTACCTCGAAGATGGAATTGAAAGAAAAATAGTTGCTGACAATAATCCTTTCACTGAAGGTGAGTAATATTTTGTCGATGCAAAGTTCTATTTAAAGAGTTATGTTGTAAAAGGGGTAAAGCTTGAAGGTGTCAAACCGACCAAGTTTGATAAGCTTAATGGCCAAAGAATTCATATGACCATTGAAAAGGGCAAAGTCAATATTGGGGAGCCAAGTACTTGTCCAAATAAGGGGAATATCATGCCCTTGAAAGGAAAGCCAAACTCTACACTTTGTTATATCCCAAAAGTGAAGAAAGTGGAGGGCCAATCATCAGGTATGCAAGGGAATGTGTTAGGAGGGTTGACTCTTCCTATCTAATTGATTGATGCAATACACATGTCTTGAAAGCTCTTGGGAAGTTTTGTGGCTCAAAATCCACCACAAGATGTGTCACTCCCTACAAAACATTGACTCTGATCCAAATGCTTAAAAGTTATTTGCAAAAGCTGGGTACAACCCTAATGAGCCATCTAGACTAGGGAAACTCGCATCAGAAGGCACAACTAGGCAAGCATGCAAAGGCTTGGGCTATATCCAACCACCACTAGTTCACATCTCCATAAGAAGGGCAAGTAATAACTACATTACTGTGGAAAATGAGTGTGCTTTTTCTAATAAAAGGTCTTCTGTCTTTGACTGACTTAGACAATCTACTGGGAGAACTTTTGTGTTCGAAAGGTTGGGTCCATTGAAAAAGAGGAATAACAAGCATCAAAAAAGTTACTTAAAAGTAACGACACTTGCTTCACCTATGAACCAAAAGGATTTCAGTAGTGTAATTCCTTCTAGGATGAAGCGATAGGTGGAACTCATAGTTTTGTGTGAAGAGGCGCTAAAGGCGAAGGTTTACACTGTGGCTTATACCAAAAGGCGTGAGGAAGATGAAGAAAGCCTAGGCTCCTTATGTCATGTTATAACTCAGATTGAGAATGATGCCTCTTGTCAAATGAAAATTGATGAAGAGTTAGGAGGTACTGTTTGGTGCAATTATATATCTATTAATGACAATGATCTGCAGGAAGATGTGTATACTGGAGAGGCCTCACTAGAATTTTGAAGAAGGAGTGAAGACAATAACAGATCACTTAAAGGAAGTTAACGTTGACACTGATGAACATCCAAGGCTAACTTACTTGAGTGCTTTCCTAGAAGTTGATGAAGAAATGACTTATATGAATATACTCAAATAATATAGGGATGTCTTCGCTTGGAGCTATAAAAAAATGCCTGGGTTAAATCCAAAATAGAAGTCCATCTATTGGCAGTCAAGCAGGGCTCTCTTCCTGTCAAGCAGGCTCAAAGACGTTTTAGGCAAGACTTGGTTCCATTGATTGAGAAAGAAGTTAACAAGCTCATTGAGGCAGGCTTCATTTGTGAAGTTAAATACCCTACATGGATTTTTGCGCATTGTTCCCATGAGCAAGAAGAATGGCCAAATTCGAGTTTGTATTAACTTTAGATACCTCAATAATCTGTGCCCTAAAGATGAGTTCCCATTGCCTATTCCAGAGCTAATGATTGATGCTACGACTGCTTTTGAGGCAATGTCATTCGTGGATGGTTCTTTTGGCTATAACCAAATTTGAATGTCACCAAAGGATGAAGAATTCACATTATTCTACACACCTAAAGGTATTTATTTCTACAAGGTAATGCCTTTTGGTTTAAAGAGTGTTGGTGCCACATATCAAAGGGCTATGCAAAATATATTTGATGACTTACTCCACAAAAATATCGAGTGTTACGTTGATGACTTGGTGGTGAAGTCAAAAAGAAGGAGTGACCATTTGAAAGACTTAAGAATGGTGTTTGAGTTGCTTTGAAGATATCTACTAAGGATGAACCATTAAAATGTGCCTTTGGGGTCACTTCTGGAAAGTTTCTTGGCTTTATTGTGCGACATCGGGGAATTGAGATTGATCAAGCCAAAGTTGATGCAATTTTGAAGATGCCTGAGCCTTGCAACATCCATGAGTTTAAAAGCCTTCAGGGAAGGTTAGCCTACTTAAGGAGATTTATCTCAAATCTAGCTGGAAGATGCCAATCATTTAGTCATCTCATGAAGAAAGGGTCCTTTCAAGTGGGATCAAGCATGTAGCAAAATGTTTGGAAGTATAATTGTGTATCTGGCGAAACCTCCAGTTCTAGCGGCTACTATACTTGGAAAGCCATTGATACTTTACATTGTAGCACAAGAAAGGTCTGTAAGAGCCTTACTAGCTCAAGAAAATAGTGAAGGGCCAGAAAATTCCCTTTATTACTTGAGTAGGATGATGACACCAAATGAGCTGAATTATTCACCAATCAAGAAGTTGTGTTGGATCTAGTCTTTTCAATTCAGAAAATGAAGCACTATTTTCAAGCCCATATCATCCATCTTATTTCCAGGGAAAATCTCATCAAATTTTGTTATGTTGAAACTAGTCCTTACTGACCGACTAGCAAGGTGGTACCTTCAATTCCAATAATTTGAGATTGTGTACATCCCTCAAAAGGTTGTGAAAGGACAAGTATTAGCAGATTTTTTGGTAGACCATCCTATATCGAATGATTGGGAATTGACTGGCGAGCTTCGCGATAGAGATGTTTGGCTATCGAGATTCTAGCTCGTTGGAAAATATACTTTGATGGGGCTGCGCATTATGGAGGAGCTGGTGCAAGCATAGTGTTCGTCACTTCACAAGGAGAAGTCTTACCATTCTCCTTCACATTGAAACAACGTTGCTCCAACAATATCGCAGAGTATCAAGCACTAATACTTGGACTTGAAATGGCCATTGACATGAAGCAATTACAATTGCAAATCTTTGGTGACTGACAATTGGTTATCAAGCAACTTTTGGGAAGCTATAAGGTCAAAAAGCCTGAACTGCATCCCTATTACTGTTATGCCTAGAAGTTGATAGGATGGCTCGGAGATGTGACTTTATAGCATGTTCCAAGAAAAAAAAATAAAACAGTCGATGCCTTAGCTGCTCTAGCCTCCATTCTAACTCTCCCATAGCAGACACAAGTTACTTTCTTTCAAAAATGGGTTATACCACCAAATGAAGATGAATATGAAGTAGAGCATCTCATTGCTATGACCGAGGTTGATAAAGATGATTGGCACTAAGCTATTATCAACTAATTGTGTTATCAGATACTCCTAGAATATACAAGGAGAAGGATTGACCTTCAGCGTCAAACACCCATTTTCTCTACTACAATGACACATTATATAGGAGATCATTTGAGGGAAAGCTCTTGTGGTGTTTAGGGGAGGAAGAAGTATCCTAAGCCTTGCAGGAGGCACATTCAGGAGTATATGGATCATATCACTATGGACCAAAACTGCACTTTCACATAAAAAGAATGGGGTATTATTAGCCAACTATGGTGAAAGATTGCTTAGACTACGCTTGAAGGTGCAAGGCTTTCTAATTCCATGCTAATTTCATACATCAACCACTTGAAGTTTTAAACCTAACTATTGCATCGTGGCCATTTGATGCTTGGGGATTAGATGTGGGTGGACCGCTGCCAAAATCTTCTGGTGGGCACTTATATTTCTTTGTTACAACAGATTACTTCTCAAAATGGGCAGAAGTTATAGCTCCTAAAGAAGTCAAGGAGGAGAATATTGCGAACTTCATTCGAGTGACATTATCCTATCAATTTGGCATTGTATAATACATAGTAATGGACAATGGAAAGCCATTTGATAACAAGTTGATGAATAAGATATGTGATCTCTTTGGCTTTAAGCAGTGGAAATCCTCTCTGTACAATGTTGCCGCCAATGGTCTAGCCAAGGCATTCAACAAGACTCTGTACAATCTATTGAAGAAAGTCATCTCTAAGTCCAAGAGAGATTGGCACGAAAGGATGAAAGAAACCTTGTTGGCATATAAGACAATATACTGTACACTAACTTAAGCAACCCCATATTCACTTGCTTTTGGAGTTGAGGCAGTCTTGCCACTCGAGCACCAAATACCTTCCTTGAGACTAGCTATCCAAGAAGGGCTCACTGAAGAAGAAAATGCCTGACTACATCTTGCTGAATTAGAAGTACTTGATGAAAAGAGATTAGAATCCCAACAAAACCTTGAATGTTATCAAGCTCATTTGTCTCGTGCTTTCAACAAAAAGGTTCGTTCGAGGTGTTTTAAAGTTGGAGACCAAGTCCTTGCAGTAAAAAGGCCCATTATCACTTCACGCAAGTCCAAGGGCAAATTTACCTCGAAGTGGTATAGACCATATGTGGTACTAGAAGTATACTTAAATGGTGCTTACAAGCTTGTCGATAGAGATAGAATAAGGATCGGTCCTATAAATACAAATTTCTTAAGAGGTACTATCCTTAAGGAAAATGATGCTCCTTGAAGTACGAGTATAAAACTGTATGATACCCCTAGTCCACAAGAGTATAAATTGTACACGACACCCTAATAAACAATGTGTCTGCTAGGTTGAAAATCTCGAAAGAGGCAACCTAGGCAAAAGTTAGGACCAAAAATGAAAAAAAAATTCCCCCCAGAACTACGTTTTGACTCGATCTTCTTTATTGAGGTACAGGCACTTGGAATTATATTCCAGGTTCAGTTGCATGAGTGTTAAAAAACTATATGTCCTAACCTGATTCCTTATGGGGGCAAAGCCCTATGGAATGTGAGTTTCTTCAATAGCATGTGTGAGATCCTCAAGTTTAATCATATTTACAGGTTGGAGTTTTCAAACTCCCTAAGTCTGCAAGTTAAAGTCCCTAAGTCTACACATTGGTTCTCAAAAGTAAGCAAGTATGCAAGTGATGATCTTCAAGCTTTCAAGTTTATGTGTTGATACTCTTGAGATTTGTTGATTGTCTAAGCTAAAGCATTAAGTTCCATAAAGTTTGCAAAAGTGAATGCGCAAGCTTTGAAAGAGGAGGTACTTTTATTATTTTCATTCTTATTAGCATTCCAAACATGAATTAAATTTGAACTACTGAGGCTTGCAACAGAAGAAGGCATGTGAGAAAATTCAAGTTAAAACCACAAACCCAAGATATGAGACAAAAAAATAGAGAAACTTTATTGATATAGAATTTTCTAACATATCAATCTAAATCTTAAGAAGGTAAAGAAAGGAAGTAAAAAAAAAAAGAGGGGGGAGGGAGCCTAATCTAAGCATAATTTGTAGTTGATCAAATCTTGACAACTAGCCTCCAAGATTTCTCTCTTATGCTCCAAGTTAGTTGAATCGTCATTAGTAAAAAAGTCCATCTTATTCTCAACAACTAAAATCTTGGCTCGAATAGGCAAATGCTGCAACAATTGATTGTGTTGTGGTTTGCTTCATATGATGGGTCATGATGACATTCCTGTGGGCCTCGATAATGTTTTCGCAATGGTCCAATCTGATACTATTTCCTATAGGGTTGGAGTATCTCCCTCTTGGTAGCATTTACAACAAACTCAAGTTTCTCTCGCTCCGCTTGTAGAGTTGCTAACTTTATTATGACCTTCTTTAAGGACTTTCTTTTAGAAGAAACATCTTTATTCTTCTCATCCTCCTGTGCTCTAAGTGACTTAATACCCTCCTTGGCCTTGGAAAGCAACTGTAGCTTTTTATCTTCATGTACCTTATCTACAAAATTGGAGCGTTCTTAATCATAAGAGGCAGCAAGCTCAAAAAGAGAATCCCCCAGATGCTTCAAGGATGAAAGATCTATGAAACACGTCTCACTCATCTCTTGGAGAATCTCATAAATATCTTCTTTGTACGATGAAATTGATTCTAGAGAAGTTCTAGAAAGTTTGCTACAAATCCTTCCCAAAGGCCCAAGATGTACTTCTTTTTGTAAGTGGAGACAATATTTTTTCCTTCCAAAATAGACTTATCCCCGTTTGGCTTTGAAAACAGTAGAGGATTACCAGTCAAATCAAGGGTTAACCCTTTTAAAGCTTGACCATGAGAAATGGATGTAATTCTCTAGCCTTGTTCATTAGCTAAAGTTGACCCTACCTCAGGATTTGGTGTCGCGATGGACTCATCACTATTATGTGGCCTCTCTTGTAGTTATTCCTTTAGATTCTCAACAACGTTTTCCTAGACAAAATGGGAGAGAAGAAAGTTAGCAAACTACTTAACTATAAATTAAAAAAAAAGATTAAATTTATGGTCAAAAGGAAAACCTCTTCACTCTGGATGACTAATGTTTTTGAAGGACCATAAATTCCCTGTTCTTTTGTGATCTCCTACCCAACGACTTCAAACATAGTTGATTCGTGCCTTTTCCTCTTCCAACATTGATCTCCATTACTTCTTTTGCTTATCTCTCGAGAGGCTTGCTTTCTAGATGGAATAATTAAGGGGCATCTCTCTACACCAGTAGAGGTACGTCCTACTTGTTTCTTAGATCCCTTAGAGGACTTGAGCCACTTATTTTTAGATTGTGGGGCAAGTGAAGTATCAACTTGTAAGAGCGCCTCTCCAATATCTTGACTTTTTTTCTTCTAGAGGAGTGGTGAATTGTGGCCCAACTTTATTCACCAAAGATTTAAAATTATCCTCAAGAAACTTCCCATGGGATCTTTACCACCGAGAGGGGTATCGAACAGTAAAAAATTTCTTTGCAGAAGTAACAGCAGGTGGAAAGGTCGCCCTTGACATAGTAGTACGCGAGACACAAATTCTCTAATACTTAAGTCCCTCATCAAAAGATTTAGCATGAATATCCTTTTTGAAATGTTCGAGAATATCTTGATAAAATCCAAACTGACGACTAAATCGGTGGGGACTATATGGCTTGATAAAGAAGAAGTCTCCTCTCCTTAAGGTAAGATAATTAAAGTGGAGGCTCATTAAATAAGATGACTCCAACTCTAAAGCTTTGTTATCATAAAAATAATAAGTTGGGTGAGGCCTATTAAGCATGGTCGCATTCCACACAAGATTTTTACTCCGATGGACGTGCTTTCACACCTCATCTTTGTCAAAATATTTTGTAGCACCCTCGCCAAAATATGCCACCATTGGCAGGAGAAAAAATCCATCTATAAGAGGATAATGTGTCTTGCGGTAATAAGCAAGCCAACCATAGAGATAATGAATTGGGAAAGAAACTTTAATGTGATCAAGCTGTGAAGAATTTGAAATCTTGTTTAAGCCACAATAGATGCTTGCTAAGATTGGGACGTAAGGCTAACCCTTTGACCACTCGCTATCAATCTGGCCATCTTAAAAGTTCCATGTGTTCACCTCCATTGATGTTGGGTTGTGTGTAGATGATAGGTTTCGAGTCTTTTTCTCTTTCCTCGGGGGAGCTAGCTCATAGTTGATGTCTTGTTTACACCAAAATTGTATCCATTCACTAAAAGAGGTCCCTAAGATATCACCCTTCTCCTTTCTAAGATGATGACCGGTAGCAAACAAATACTCAGAAGTTTGAGGAAGAAATGTATCCATTTTGGAATCATGACATGTAAGCTCTATGGCATTAGGTATCACTTATTCATAAGGACACCCACTAATCGGCAAACCGCCAAGAGTATACAAATCCCAAAGGGATATAGATGCCTCTCTAAGAAATTTGAGTAGTGTATTTGTTTTTGGAAACCATGCCTCACAAAAGGCCTGCATGATATTGGAGTTTTGATCGTAGGTAAAAAGAGAAGCGAAGACAATATCTCGAAGGTTAGCATTGTTCAAACACTGCATATTCTTGCTGAAGGACATCTTATGTCCATTCCCAATATCCTGGGATACAATGATATTTACCTTAGAAAAAAATTTTATCTCTCTAATGTAATCCTTCTTGATTCATGTGATGCCCTAAATTTGGAAGGGTGCTTGCAAGATTTGTGCCTTGAAGATTTGGATTCTCAAGATACCATAATTTGGAAGCTTTGTTAGATGTGTGGCCACATTCTCAGGTCCAACTTGCCTTATGAAGTGTGTTTCTCAATCTTGGCCATACATCAGCATAACGACCAACTAAAGAATTTTCGACCAGAAGCTTGGTTTCTACTTTGCTATCTTGTGTTCCGATTATAAGGTATTTGAATCCAGAAGATGAGGAAGTGTATACTTTGAAAAAAACCATTGTTCAAACTGCATAAAAAAGAAAAGTGTTACCCTTTATCAATAATGGCAAAAAAAAAAGGAAAAAGAATCAAAATAAAAGAAGATGGCCAATTGGGGTATTTGGGAACTTTGTAAAGCCTCATATTAGGGGTCCCTTATGTTTAAACATTGGGAAATTTGTAAAGCCTCGAATTGGGGGTCCCTTATGTTTAAACATTGGGAACTTTGTAAAGCCTCGAATTGGGGTCCCTCATGTTTAAACATTGGGAACTTTGTAAACGTCGAATTGGGGGTCCCTTATGTTTAAACATTAAGAACATTGTAAAGTCTCGAATTAATGGTCATTTATGTTTAAACATTGAAAACTTTGCAAAAAGCCTCACATTGGGGGTCCCTTATGTTTAAACATTGGGAACTTTGCAAAGCCTCGCATTAGGGGTCCCGTATGTTTAAACATTGGGATCTTTGTAAAACCTCAAATTGATAGTCCCATATGTTTAAACATTGGGAGCTTTGTAAAGCCTCGCACTGGGGGTCCCTTATGTTTAAACATTGCGAATTTTACAAAGCCTTGCATTGGGGGTCATTTATGTTTAAACATTGGAAACTTTGTAAAGCCTCGAATTTTTGGTTCCTTATATTTAGACATTAGGAATATTGTAAAGCCTTAAATTGGTGATCTCAGGTGGGGACGTGGATCATATTTCACCTTGAGATCAAATTCTTGTGTTCTAGAATCCGCAAAACACAAATATTGCTCCCTTTGACCTATAAAAAAAAATGGACGAACAAAAAAAAAGAAGAAGAAGAAAGTCATACCTCAACAAAGATGCCTGGGGTTAGACTTCAATTTTGAGTGGAAAAAATATGAAGAAGCACACTCCTATTTATAGGGTGCTGTCCAAGAAGAAAAAGAAAAAAAAAAGGTAAGAATGGAAAAAGGAAAAAAAATAAAGGAGAAGAAGAAAATAAAGAAAAAGAGATAAAGGAAAGAAAGAATAAGGAAAAAAAAAGTGGTCAGACCACGAAACAAGAAAAAAAAAAGAAGAAAGAAACAAAAGGAAAAAAGAAAAGAAAAAGGAAAAAAAAACAAAAGAAGTTCAAATTTCCTTTTTTTCAAATAAGGTAAAGTTGGAAATAATTTCCTTTTCTATGTAATATTATAATAATAAAGTTATAATGTTATGTCAATACCTTTTTATAATATTATAATAATTAATATTATAATGTTAAATTAATACTTCAAGTTTAGTCTTCAAACGATAAAATATTCTGACAATACTTGAAGTAGGGCGCATTTGTAATCATTTAAAATTTATTAAATATAAACTTTAAAATGATTCAAATTATATTAAATTGATGATATATTAGTCCAAATAAGTGTTATAGACTAATATAATTGGGTTAATCATTTAAGTCCAATAAATACGAATTTAATTAAAATCCATGTTAATTGATTTGGATTACAATAAAATAGTTCAAATTAATAAGCCCAATATTATTTCATCCAAGAGGCCCATCTTGGTGCCACGTGTCAAATGATGTGGCATGCCAGGTCAAACAAAGAAGCCAATAAGATCATGCCATGTGTCAAAATGACAAGTCCATTTCATTAAAGTCCATTATGTCATATCACTTAAATCTGATTGGCTGAAAGGAAGTCTTCCATATAATAATTCCTCTATTCTACAACTATAAATAGGGGTTTTCATAATTCAAAGAAAAGAGGAGAGAATTCTAACAAAAAGCTAAAGAAAGTTTGTGGATTAGACGCTGCAAATTTCTCTACAAAGTTCAAGAATTCCAAAGTTCAAGTTCAAGAACAAGCTTAAAAGCTCTTGAACTCAAGATCAAACTCAAGAACAAATTCAAGTTTCAAAAACAAAATCAAGAATAAATTCAAATTTTAAGTTCAAGTTCAAGAACAAATTTCAGATTCAAGATCAAGCTCAAGAGCCCTTGAATTTACACTTGAAAATGTGAGTCAGAGGATTTATAAAAATTATAACACTCATATTTTGAAATCAAATACTAAAAATTATTTCCGATATTTTCGCTCTTGATTATTATTTTCTCGATTTGAATTTTACCGCCTACTGGGCCATC
>JAPFFP010065361.1:0-25694 GCA_026153255.1 Solanum medicagineum | reverse complement strand
AATTGAAATATTGAGTTATTTTAATACAAGATACAAAATTATTTTACATGAGAATTTGCATGCCCACTTGAGTTCTTTCTTTTGTTTTATTAAATCTTCCGCTAATTGAATAAGTGAATTGAGTCAAGTGGTTCACTTGGGAACCAGCTATGGTTTCTGAGTGCCAGCCACGTCCAAGGTGTGGGCTCGGGGCGTGACAATATGCTTGTCATTTTGACACATGACATGATCATATTGACTTTTTTGTTTGAGTTGGCGTGCATATCATTTGACACGTGGCACCAAGATGGGCCTCTAGGATGAAATAATATTGGGCTTATTAAATTGGGCTCGTTTATTGTGGCCCAAATCAATTAACTTGAATTTTAATTAAATTTGTATTTATTGGACTTAAATAATTAACTCGATTATATTAATTCATAACATTTATTTAAACTAATATATTCATGAATTTAATACAATTCAAGTCATTTTAAAATTTCTATTTAATAAATTTTAAATGATTACAAATGCCCCCTACTTCAAGTCTTATCGAAATATTTCATTTTTCAAAGACTAGACTTGAAGTCTTAATTTAATCCTAATAATCATAACATTATGAGGAAGCATGGGTCTAATGTTATAATATTACCATTATAACATTTTAGAAATATTTGTATTTAATAAAGAAAATTATCTATGTAAAATCCGCCCCCCCCCCCTCTTTTTTTTTTAAAAAATAAAATAAAAGAAAGTTGAATTTTTCTTTGTTTGGCATTAAAAACCCTCCCCCCTTTTGTCTTTACCTGCCATATGTACATCAATCCCTTTTTTTAAAGGGAAAAAGCATAAAGTCTCATCTAAAGTTGTAATGAAAAGCGTAATACATGCTTCAACTATGGGACGACCTATTACACACCTTTAGTACTCATAAGTGAATTATTTTCTCCCTTCCTAACCCTAAACCCAGCATAAAAGGATCGAGTGATTGTCACTTGCCTTCAATAGTTGCGACGTATTAAAAATAGCTCAAATAAATTCATTTCACCTTGAACCGGTTCATTTACCCAAAACCCATCCATTTCACCCATAACCCATTCATTTGACCTACCGGTTAGCTCCTCCAAGAACACCAAATGGTATTCAAAGAAATTGTTATAGATTTTTTCAATTTTATTATCTTTTTGAGTCACTTTGGCAGAAATTTAGTGATTCCATTCAACAAGTTCATCGTTGGTAGCATTTGTTGTGTCTTCTTCTTCGTTACTAAAAGGTCAGTTCACTTTCTATATTACGTAGGCTAGATTTTTTAGTCTTATGCTATAAATATGTTTTGTCTTCATTGTTAAGGTTTTTTTCACTTATTATCGTAGATAGTTTGCCTTTTTTGTTGTTGTATGTGTTTGTCGTATCGAGTATAAAGTGAAGTTCTACAAAATTGTGTTTTGATTTAGTTTATATGTCGTGTTTAATCTATTTTCAGCTTGTTAAAAATGCCTTTTGATTTGATTACTCTGGGATTTTACCATAGGGTTTTTATCAATACTGAAGAAAATGTAGAAACCCCTTATGATGGTAGATAGATTATTGAGTTTTTAGATGTTGATGTAGCTAGATTCTATTATTTTGAATTGAGGGATTATGTGCAAGGGGTTAGGATATAAACCTGGACAATGCATACTATATGTGAGACTGCCTAGTACTACTGCTGCTAGAAATTAAATCAGACGTGGATACTATTATAATTTCTGAATATCTAAGTGGTGGAGAAATTTTGGAATCATTCATTTGTCACTTGGTTGAAAATGCAATTTTGATCCCACCTACATTGGAATATTTAGAAGGCCAAAATGGAGAGGGGACATCTCAAAATATTGGGTGTAATGGTTCTTTTACTGCTGAGTTGGAACCAAACTATGAGGCCCAAAATAATGTTTCAAACCCTAACCCTGCTGCTCCAAATACTTCTTAACCTATCCATTCTTCTACAGATCCAAGTGTTGACAATGTCCATCCCTCTAATGTTCCAACTCCTAATGTAGCTCATGCCCCTATCCATTCTTGTACTGATATAGTTTTTGATTCAACTTCTACCCTTGTCCATCCTCCTACTAATCCAGTTTTTGATTCAACTTCTGCCTCTGTCCATCCTCATACTGATCAAGAGTATGATGTAGAATCATTAAATGGAGGAATATTATATGATGGGTGATGTCACCCAAGTTACACCTCTTTTTAAAGGATAAAGCGATCGCTGTTAAGAAATAGAACCTAACCAAGGATAGGGTCGAACCCACAGGGAATATGTAGACTTAAGAGAATTCACTGATCGCAATTCGAGTAGTTAACCAACTTACTTCCCCAAGGGGGGTGGGGTTGTAATAATCAATGAAAAATAAAACTAAACTAACACACACAAAAGAGAAATCAATATATGGAGAGACACTAGGGTATTATGTTTCCCATGATTTCCTAACTTAGTATCATAGGATAACCTAATTCTTTTCTTGTACATAACATGCAGGATGACAAGTTAAGTTCACCAAGCCCTTTGGTCAAAAGTGAGAGGTGAATTTCACTATGTGACTTGGCCCATCTCCATAATGTGCATTACTAATCCTTACCTATTGGTCCCAGTACAACCTCCCATTGGCCTAGTTCGGTTGATTAGACGAGAACACATCAATCGAATCCTATTAATTAATCTATTTTCCTATTCATTACTATCTTCATCCAGTCAGTAACACTAGGTGGGTTCTAATATTGGTCACCATCAGAAAATATTCAAAATGAAGAGAACTAATTAATACATGCATGCACACTTTTCAAGAATTATAAATTACCCGATTTTACTTTATTAGTTCTTCATGGTTCCACAACCGTAGTTGTGAATTTAGCTACTCATGCTTTGTATAGACGCAATAATTGTGAATTGAAAGAACATAATTAAACACCTGCACAATTGAATTATGAACAAGCAAATCCCAACTTCAAAGAGAATCACAAGATTAAAGATGAAAGTAAGATACAAGTGTTCTCAAAATCTCTCCAATGTAATCTCACTATTTTTTCTCTCTAACTACTGAGTTGTCTAAGTACTTTGCGAAAACTTCTGAAAAATAACTTAAAAAATCTATTTATAATAAGTAAAATACAAGTCCTAAACAAAATAGGATAACTAGTTGGCATGCTTCATGAAAGGGGTTTACGGGACGTATTGCATTTCACGGCCCGTAATCGGGGTCTTGTACAAAGCTGCTGGAAAATTTGGAGTTCAAATCTAAGACACCTCTATAGGACTCGTAAAGTGCTTTACGACCCGTAAAGGGGTTTCATCTGATGAATCTTTAGAAAGTCCCAATCTCTGATCCTCAGGGCACGAACCATCTTTTATGACTCGTAAAACATTCCACAACTCGTCTGTATGTTTGTAAAATCAACTTCAGAAATAGCCTTACTGGAATTGTCCACGAAACCCACTTCACGACCCGTAGAATGATCTATGGCCCGTAAAGGGTCTCATACTTCATCAAAAATCAACAACTTCTATATTTGCTTCCCAAAATCAAGGCCAAACCTGAAATCCTGCAGATATAACACAAAAGCACATAAAACCAACTAAATCGCATTGAGAACACACAAAATTCCAAGTTTTAAGCATCAAAAGTGTTGTATTTTGACAGCACATCGACACCTTCAACATAAAATTGTTGCTTGTCCTCAAGTGACAACCTCAATCTATATAGAAAATACAGTAGCCCATAGACCTCAACCCAATGACATACATCACATTAGTCTCAAACTCAGATACGCACACCATATTTTCAAAACAGAATCAGATAGTCATCTAGTAAACCAATACAGACTACCGTATGTGACAACACAACTATGACAAGTGAGGTACTATCAACAATCCACACTCACTGAATAAGTCTAATGCTAACAATGCAATAAAAGTGTCGTTATAAAAAGAAGTGCCATACTTGACACTCAATGATGTTTTCACATAGAACCTTGGGATTATGCAAAATCACTCACTTTCACAAAAAATATTCATGCATCATGCCTAATACCATAGGCTTGGCCCTATGCTCATGACTAAGACCTTCAACTACTTGGACTAGGATCACTTTAGGACTTTCTAGGCTTGTAATATAGGCTCATGGGGCATTGGTATGGAATTTTAGGAATGTAGTGACTAAAGACCCTCTTTGACACTGCGTGTTTCTACACTTTTGCCCTACTAACTCTGTTATTTTTACCTCATTCTCCCTTTCTCCTATTTCAAGCTTTCCTAAGTCCTTTCTTTTCATTTTTCAGCCTTTTGTCTTAGTTTTACACTTCATTTTTCTTTTTAGCTCATAACTAAGGCATCATTCATTTTTCTTTCACCTAGTACATATTTTTCCCTTTTTCTTTGTATCATAAACTTTCCCCTTAATTTTGTGTCTCACCCTTACACCAGTCACCCTCAACTTAGGCTTTTAGCCTGAGTTGAGGTGCACGATATCCATCTTCAGAACTAGGGCCACTTTTGGTAGCCACCCTCAACTTAGGCTTTTTGCCTTAGTCAAGGTGCAAAATGTTCAGGGAAAGACCAGGGCCAATTTCATGATTTTACAACTAACAAGGCTAGGTCAATCAGGTGTTTGCAAAGAATAGACACATGTTAGGCTCAAACAATAGGAACAAGGGATATATTGCAATTTTGGTTGGTCATTTAGGCTAAGTGGACTTATTAAAAACAAAGGCCTAAGATCCTTTCCTAACCCAATTAATCTACAGTCTAACTTTAGAGTAACAGGGAAAGTTCTGAATTAGAACACAACTCATAAATCCAGCAAATTAAGCTCACACTCATATGGAACTGACTACATTATCAACAAAAGACTCTCAGATCATGTTTTTCATCTCAATTTATCCTCACTTATCAGAACAAATATTGTCACATACCTGACATGCATGGTATTAGTACTATATGCTACAAATACTACCTCAACATCCTAAACATGCCGATTCAACAAAAAGTAAATATCCATGGGGTAAAAGAACACAGGCAAGAAAACCCAAGGATAAGAAATTGGGGTAGTTATGGACCCAAGCTACTCAGACTTCACTGAGTTCCATAACTACCATACCCTATCGAAAAAGATGTGCATTGTCCCCAATGCACATAATAAAAGCAAAGTAAAAATCATACATGGACACCCAAGCACCAATGTGTGGCTGAGTTTGGGCACCCTCCTCCTCGAGTGGTCTCCACAGCAATAGTACTCTGTCTGGAAGGGTTAGCACCCCTCACCTGATCTACCTCACGAGCTCATTGCATCTCTGCCTCTTATCTCGACTCCCTCTAGACAAGCTCGAGCTCATCCTGCTCAGTCAACCCCACATGAAATCATGTGACATCAAGATCATCATCGGGGTGGGACCACTTCTTGTGGGAAGGCTAAATGGGTTCATCAGGAGCAAAAAGATCTACCAACGGTACTGGGGCATAGTCTTTGGTAGTGCAACTGGTGCTGTTGGTGCTGCTGTCATGTCGGCCCGGAGTCACTAGATGTCCGTCTGACGGGCTGTCACGACCCAAGCCTAGGACCTAGATATAACGCAGCAAATGGGGAACTCGAGGGAACCCCAAACAAGTCTCTTAACTTGTTATTACACATCATTAGTCGCGGAAGCATACAAAGACATAAAAGAGTAAGAATAGGGGCAAGAGACTAAGGGGAAAACTTGCATAACATCATAAACAATAGACAAGAGTCAAGCTCATATCATAGATACATAACATGTCCAGCAAACACCTCTAATACATAGATAAGAGCGGCGGCCATGACAAAGCAACCGAGCTCACCCTCATAGTCAAAATAGAACAAAAAGAAGAATGTCTCAATACATAATACGAACAACATAGAATAAAGTCCCCGAAGTGGAGGACTCACCAACAAGCTTGAGTAGTACCGATCTAGCCACGTGGAGGAGGAAGAGGATGATCAACTTGGGCACCGATTCCTACATGGTGATATCATATAGGCAAGAGTATGCATTAGTACGTTTAAATGTACTAAGTATGTACGATGCAATGCAACAAGAGATAAGTATCATAATCAAGATGCATAACAATAGGTAATAGGCATAATATGACAATATGACATGTATGATCAATCAATAAGTAAAACATGCTTAAGTAACTCATGCTTACATAGGATATCATATGTGTAGAAGAGACCAAGATAGATTTCCAAAGTACAAACCCCTTTGTAGGTTGGTGATGGTGCCTCCCCATCACTTAGGTGGTGAGGTACAAACGCCTTGGTAGGTTGGTGATGATGCTGCCCCATCACCCTGGTGGAGAAGTACAAACCCTTCACTAGGTTGATGAGTACAAACCCCCATCTAGGTTATCCGGGTTCTTAATCCCTTCAGATTGGGCATGGTCTAATGCAACATTTTATATAGAATTTATCATATACATAAGCTTATTTAATCATCATATACTCAATCATATCATATCTCATGCTTTGGACCTTCATTTTGCAGCATCTGAAGCAACCCACTTGAAACCACAAACTTTGTTTCATCCAGTTGTGGCGGTGACACAATAGCACCAGCAATATCTATAGCTGTATGATTCAGCTGATATTGATTCCACCAATAAGCTTCCGCATTGAGGTCCCATGGCTATTGATCAATATCCTTAAGAGGAGGTGGGTTGTTATCATTCTCATTTTGATTTTGGTTCTGATTCAAGGTTGCATCAATCATGTTGTTTGCGTTATCTTGGGCCATCCTTCTTAAACTTTTCTGGATCTCTGGGTCAAAACAGAGTCAAGGGAATACCTTGACTTTAGGTGTTGTGCATACACTACACCTGTATGCCAAAACAAAACAAAAACAACAAAAACATAAAATGAGGGAAATGGGGATTAATTTCCAAACTAAAATTAAACAACTGTAATAGTATTCTCCAGCAACAGCGCCAAAATCTTGATTTCACCTAGTTACACCTTCTTAGTGAAGACTAAAGTGGTTGTTGTCAAGATATTTAACCTAACCAAGGTTAGGATCGATCCCATAGGCAATATGGTAGGCTTAGAAGAATTTAAAGTAATTCGGGTGGATTAACCTACTTATTTCCTAGGGGGGAGTGGGGTGAGGGGTTGTGAAAATGATGTAAAGTAATCCTATACTAAGATAAGTGTGAGATCAGTATGAAGAGTAATTAGGGTATTGTGTTCCCTATTACTTCCTTACTCGGTATTACCAGATAATCAAATTTTTTTGTAGTGTGCAGCATGTAGAAAGGTAAGTTAAGTTTACCAAATGCTTTGATCCAGGAAAGAGGTAAATTTCTCTACATTATTTTATCCATCCCTATAGTATAACATTACTAACCCTTAACTATTGTTCTAGTACAACCTCTCCTTGATCCAGTTTGGTTGATTAGACGAGAAATATCAATCGAATCCTGTTGTAAGACCTCACCTATGGGGGTAGGAGAGATGCCAGAAATAAGCTTGGAAATTTGACACTGTTGATGTTTGCAAAGGGATTTATGAGTCATAACATGGAGTACGACCCATAAAGTGGGTTTGTAGAACCTAGCAGACTTGATGAAGTTTGGGATCTTTCTGAAGCTAAATCTACAACTTATCAGATGACCCATAAAGTACTCTACAAGTCGTAGATGGTCTCATAAAATGGGAATCAGTGAAAGGGGGTCTCTAATGTTTGGAAAAGGGTCATTAGAAAAAACCCATCTACGACCCATAGAATGTTCTACAACCCGTAAATGGGATTTTATAGACCTGTCCGACCAGGATTGAAATAGAGGTAAATTTGACCTTTCCTTTTTTTTTTTTAAGTCCAAGCTACTCCGTGTTGACCCTATCTAAGTCCCCTATCAGAATATACAACCCCAATTCATATCGTTCCTCCTCATTCAAAAACACTTTAAGTCTCAAAACTCTCTCAAGCTCTTCAAGGCTTCCAAGAGAAGGGTGCAAGCTAGGGTTTCAAATTTTCCACCTCCAAATTAGGATTCCTCCATCATAAGCATCAAGGTATGTGGGTTTGATTGTAGGAACCTTCCTTCCCATAAATCCAACCAATCTTCCTCTCAAACTACATAAGATCTATGAATTATTTTATGGGCATTCATGAACTCTTGCTTATGGTGATATTATTATGCATTGTAGTCCTGATTTCTATTTGGATTTTTCAAGTAATGATTTCATTATGCTAAAACATTGTTGGGGTTTGACATTGTGATGGATTTTATGATATTAACGCCATATACTCTATGATTCTATGAAAGTTTATGAAAGAACTTGTGGATTTTAATGGGTTTCATGATACCCAAGACAAGGGTTTTTACTACAATGATGGTGGGTTGATCAGAACAACTTTATATGAATTTATTTTACTCCTCTCTTGTCTTATACTCTTGAAATGCATGATTGTAAGTACATGTGCATATGCCTACCATGTTTGACCAAATCTACATGACAAGAATTCTTATGTTGATAAAAGATTATTGCATGAATTTCAAGATAAGCATGTTATGATAAGTTATGGGCTCCTAAGCATGCATTAAACTCATGAAAAGTTCCTTTGATTTTTAAGTAAAACATTGAGCCCTTATGCAATATATTCTACCCTCTTGTGAGCAAATCATGTTGATATGAAGGGGTCAAGCATGATAACTATTTTACCCTCATGTACTATACTATCTAATGCTCATTAGAATGGGTCATGGATATTACAATCTCTACCCTCATGTGTAATGCAATGCCTACTAGAAGGGCTCAAATCCATGCTCTCTAAGATTGATCTTCGGTCCGGGTATCACCAAGTGAAGGTGAGGGACTGTGATATTCCCAAGACGGACTCCTGAACTAGATATGGGCATTGTGAGTTTGTTATGATGCCTTTTGGGTTGACCAATGCACCAGCCATCTTTATGGACCTTATGAATAAGGTCTTCAAACCCTACCTTGATTCCTTTGTTGTGGTCTTCATTAATGACATTTTAATCTATTCTTGTGGTTAGGAGCATCATAGGGCTCATTTGAGGGTTGTGTGGTAAAGATTGAGGGAGGAGAAATTGTATGCTAAATATGAAAAGTTTGATTCCGAGGATTATTAACAACCTAGTGCTCTGATACAAAGTTAGTCATGACCCAAGCTTAGGGCCTAGACGTGACACGGCGAATGGGAATCCCAAAGGGACCCTAGACAAGCCTCTTAGCATAACATAGGCACATCTTTGGTTGCAGAAGCAAACTCAACAATAACAAGAGATAATAAAGAGGGAAAAGGGACAAAGGGATGTCTTTGATAGCATAAAACATAGAAGAGTCAAAGCTCAAAACATAATTACATCATTTGTTCCAACAATACCTCTAAACATAGATTTGAGCGGGGGCCAAGACACTTTTCGGGCTCATCGTCATAGTATGAAGAGTTCAACATAAATATAAAATAAGTGACAAAAGTAGGATATCTAATATCCCCAAACTTGAGGACTCACCAAAGGTCTTCTTTCAAATTCCAAGGTTAGCCATGTGAAGGATGATCAAGAGGTTCTCCGGTTCCTACATGATAACATCGTGTAGGCATAGAGTATGCATTAGTATGTTTGAATGTACTTAGTATGTAGGATGAAATGCAACAAGAGAGAGGCAACATAATCAAAATGCATAATTATAAGCAAGGGATAGGTATAATAATAAAATGACATGCATGAATAATGCTTGAAGTAAAACATACTTGTATTGAAAATATTACATGTGTAGGAAGATACCATCATCATAGACCAAGCATACTATTAGTTGGAATCCAAGGTATACCACCCCCTTGGAAGGTGATTGAGGTATCCACTTCTCAATTGGTAGATGGGCATTCCACCACCTATCAAAGTGGTCAAGGTATATACACCCCTCAACATGGTAGATGGACATACCACCCCCATCAAAGTGGTCAAAATATATACCCATCAACATGGTAGATGGGCATACCACCCCCATCAAAATGGTCAAGGTATATACCCCTCAACATGGTAGATAGGTATACCCCCTCCCCCATCATAGTGGTTGAGGCATATCACCCCCTCAACAAGGTGTGGTCAACTTGCAATGCTATAGATACTTTTTATGAATTCAAAACATACATACAACCCCTTCATTATCATAGAGTCACTTAACTCATAAGTCATGCAATAGACCATCATTAGCTCAAGAATCCTTAATAAGACATTTTATCAAACACGGTGGGTGTGTAATGCTAGTTTAAAATTATATAATTCAAGAATGAAACTATATGAGAAAACTTATGGTAAATCAACCCACCAACACATAGTAAAACCCACATGCAAGATACTTTGGAATCCATGATCAAATCTCATAATAGATCATAGTTTCATAGCTCAAAACATACATAGTCTCAATAGGTAAACCCCCTTTTGGTACAAGCTTGAAATAGATAAACATGCATATTCAATCAACATTTCATAAAACCCTAACATAGTTTGTAATCAAAACCCATAACAAAAGATACAACTTGAAAACATGTAATCTTTCATAAAAGGAAAGTTGGGCATCACGGGTGAAAGGACCCAATGGTTGAAACCCACATACCTTTAACTTGGGGATTTTCTTGATGAAGATTTGAATCAGAACATCAAGTTTGAATGAAGTTCTTGAGATCCGGAATTGAACTTGGGACACTTGAATTTGGATGAATTTTATGGCTAAGTGTCAGAGAGGGTTTTGAGAATATCTTGAGTGATACAGAGTTGAAAAATGGATAAGTGTAGGTGTTTTCACCCATGGGTGGGCATTGGGCCAAGGCTCCAATGCCTCAGGCCGAGATGGAAAAATTAACACTGCTCCGCGACAAGTCCGCATCGCGGAGCCATCATACAGGACCAAAATACACTGATCTACACCTAGTCCACGTTGCGCTCTATTCGCCGATCACCACCAAATAAGTAAATTTTTGGAAAATGATTTTTTCCTATAGTTGCTCTAAAATCGGGGTTATACCCTTTCCCCACTCAATTTTCCCCTAATCACGAATATGAAGTCAGATTTTGATATCACGTATAGATTTTGAGATGTATGAAAATTACGATTATAGACATTTCCGAAGCACATTTTCGGGCATTTCACTTAGACCATTGTTCTTAAAAGCCCGCTTAGCCTAAATGACCAATCAAAATTGCAATACATCCCTAATTCCTAATGTTTGAGCCTAACGTGTGCCTATTCTTTGCACACACCTGATTAACCTTGTCTTGTTAGTTGTAAAATCTTAAAATTGGCCCTGGTCCTTCCTTGAAAATTGTGCATCTTGACTAAGGCAAAAGGCCTAATTTGAGGGTGGCTACCAAAAGTGGCCCTGATTTTGAGGATGAATATTGTGCACCTCTACTTAGACCAAAAGCCTAAGTTGAGGGTGGCTGGTGTAAGGGTGAAACACAAATATAAGCAGGAAGTTAGTGATACAAAGAAAAGGGGAAAATCATATACTGGGTGCAAGAAAAATAGGTGATGCCTTCGTTGTGAGTTGAAGAGAAAAATTAAGTATAAAAGCAATGCAAAAAGATGAAAAATAAAAAGAAAGCACCCAGGAAAGCTTGAAATAGAAGAAAGGGAGAATGAGATGAAAATAACATAGTTGGTAGGGCAAACATTTAGAAAAACATAGTATCAAAAAGGTCCTTATGTCACTATGTTCCCGAAATACCATACCAAAGACCTCTGAGCCTACGTTATAAGCCTAGAAAGTCCTAAATTGATGCTACTCTAAGTAGTTGAAAGTCTTAGTCATTTGTATAGGGAAAGCCTATAGTGTTAGGCATGATGCATGAATATCCTTTGTGATAGTAAGTGATTTCGTATAGTCCCAAGGTTAAACATGACAACATCATTGAGTGTCAGGTATGGGATTTCTTTCTGTGAGGGCACTTGCATTGTATTGTTAGCATTTGAATTATTCAATGATTGTGGATTGGTTATAGTACCTTACTTGTCATAGTTGTATTGTCACATGTACTAGCATGTGTTGGTTGGCAGATGGCTAGCTCATCCTATTTGAAAGGGTGGTGTAGGTATGTGAGTTTGAGAGTGATATGATGTATGACACTGGATTGAGGTCAAGCAATAATTTTAAGTTAAGGATGTTGATGTGCTGTCAAAATACAACACTTTTGATGCTTAAAACATGAAATTTGTGTTCTCAATGCGATGTTAGTTTTATGTGTTTTGTGTTATGTTTGCAGGATTCTAGGGTTGCCCTTGATTTTGGGAAGAAATCCAGAAATTATTGATTTTTGATGCAGTACAAAACCCTTTACGGGTCGTTGTTCATTATACGGGTTGTGAAGTGGTTTCGTGAACAATTCCAGTGAGAGGCTAATTTTCTGAAGTTGATTTTATGAATATGCAGACGGTTCGTGGAGTGATTTATGAGTTGTAGAATATGGTTAGTGTCCTGAGGATCGGAGATGAGGACTTTCTGAAGATTTATCAGAAGAAACCCTTTATGAGTCGAACCACTTTACGGATCATAGAGGGGGTGTCATAGACTTGATGTCCAATTTTCCAGTAGCACTGTACGAGACCCTGATTACGGGCCGTGGAATGCAATACGACCCATAAACCTGTTGGTGAGGCGTACCAACCCAGTTATCCTATTATGTTTAGGAGTTGTATTTTAAATATAATAAATAACTTTCTAGGTTAATTTTCATAAGTTTTCAATAGTACATAGAAAACTCATTAATTAGAGAGAGAAAATAGTGATATGACATTGGAGAGTTTTGAGAATGCTTGAACTTTGATTTTCTTTGATCTTGTGATTCTCTTTGAAGTTGGATTTGCTTATTCTTAATTCCATTGTGTAATTGCTCTATAATGTTATTCCAAGTCATAAGTTTGGCATCTACACAGAGCATGCGTAGCTAAATCCACAACTAGGGTTTTGGGAACCACGAAGAACTAACAAGGTAAAATTGGATAATTTCTAATTCTTTGAAATTGTGCATGTATATATTAATTAACTATATTAACTTTGCATGTTTTCTAATGGTGGACAATATTAGAACCCATTTGTGTTACTAACTGGACAAAGGTAGTACTTAATAGAAAAAAAGATTAATTAACAGGATTTGATTTATGTGTTCTCATATAGTCAACCAAATTGGGCCAAGGGGAGGTTGTACTGGGACTAATAGGTACGGGTTAGCAATGCACACTATGGATATGGGCCAAGTCATGTTGTGAAATTTGCCTGTCGCCTGGACCAAATGGTTTGGTGAACTTAACTTACCGTCCTGCATGCTACACATTATAAAAGAATTAGGTTATCCGGTGATACTAAGTTGGGGAATCATGGGAACACAACACCCTAGTTTCTCTCCATATTGATTTACTCTTTTTTTAGTTAGGTTTATTTTTCCATTGATTATTGAACCCCACCCCTTTGGGAAAGTAAGTCCGTTAATCACTCAAATTACAATAATTGAATTATCTTGAGTTAATGTATTCCCTTGGGTTCGAACCTAATCTTGGTTAGGTTCTATTTCTTGACAACAACCGCTTTATCCTTAAAATGGAGGTGTAACTTGGCGATATCAAGATTTTGGTGTCATTGTTGGGGAATATGGCTAAACTAGGTTAATTCATACTGATTTAGGCATTAATCCTTATTTCCCACATTTTATGTTTTTTTTATTATTTTTATTTTCTTTGTAGGGCGTAAGTGTAGTGTATGCATAATATGCGAAGTTGAGGCAGACCTTGCCTCAGTTTGACCCAGAGATCCATAGAATGTTTAGGAGAATGGACCAAGACAAAGCCAACAACATGGACAATCAGCTCTAAATAGGAATGAGAATGAGAATGTTGATCATGAGAACCCACCTCCTCTTGAGGACATTGCTCGACAGCCATAGGATTTTAATGCCAATGCTTATCAGTGGAACCACTACAGGCTGAATCCTCTGGCTATGGAGGTGACTGGAGCTATTATGTTGCCACTATAACTGGCCAACAGAAAGTTTGTAGTCTTGAGTGGGTTACTTCAGATGCTGCTAAACCATGGGCTGTTTGCGAGCTTACCATCGGAGGATCCTCATAATCATCTACACAATGTTGCATTTGTCTGTAAGAATGTGATGGGAACACAAAAGCTTACAATTAATGGAAGCATGATATGCATGTAACCAACCATCCCAAGAATAACATCAAAATCCACTATGTCAAGCTCAACATAATCAACAGGCAATACTTTATGCAATATAGACACTGGAAAACCCCTATAGATGCTTCTAGCAATAATAGACTCACCAACGGGGGTACACACCAAAAAGGGTTCACACAACAACTCGGGACACACATGAAGCTTGCTAGCAACAAAAGGAGTAATGAAAGAGAGAGTAGCATCCAAATCCAATATACATATCATAATCATAAATCTTTAATATCTAGTAACAACATGGGGCACTTCCTTCACTCCTTGCCTCCTTGAAGGGCATAGAATTGATTTTAATGTGGAGCACCCCCTTGTTGGCCTCTTTGTACCCTTTGATCAACATCAGCACCTTGTCTTTGGGGACGACCATCCTTTCCCTTTTTTTGAGTGTAGGGGCAATCAGCAAGCTTGTTGCCTACTCTTCCACATCCATAACAAGCATTCAAATCCCTCAAGCATTTTCCACCATGATTTCTTCCATATTTTGGGCACTTTGAAAGAGTCATCCCACCGTTGCCACCTTAAACCTTAGGGTTAGGGACCCTATCATTTGCAAATCTTTGTTTTAAGAATTGAAGGATCCCTGGCCTTGGAATTTGTGACCTTTTTTGAAGCGGCCACCCATAACACCTTGAAAACCACCATCATACTGATCCCTCTTGGACTCCTCACTCCTTCTCTTCCTAAGCTTCTTCCTTTCAAGTTGCTCGGCATAAGTCATGAGTCAAGACAGGTCCATCTTTCTTACAAGCATAACAGTGCAACATTCTTCAATCGCCAACTCAGATTCTCCTGGTACAAACTTGTTCATCCTTGCTCTAGAGTCAACAACCAAATGAGTAGAATATTTTGATAGCTTGTTAAACTTAAGAGAATACTCCCTCATGCTTATAGACTCTTTCTTGAGATTCATGAGCTACATCATTTGTTGTTCTCAACTCAATAGGGAAGAATCGGTTGAGGAAGGCAGCCTTAAATTCCTTCCATAAGATGGGATCATCATTCTCCCTCTCAAGTTTCCATTAAGTAAACCAAACTTGTGCAACATCTTTGAGTTGATAGGCCACAAATTCTGCCTTATACTTCGAACTCACCCCCATAATAGCAAGCACTTTGCATATCTTATCAATGAATTCTCGGGGGTCCTCCTCTATTTTGGAGCCACGGAACTTTGGAGGGTTCATCCTTGTGAAATCCCTAACTCTTGAAGCAGAGAGTGGAGCATGAGGAGCTTGGGCTCCTTGGTTCAATTGGTTGGTCATAGCTTGTGCTAACATGGAAATAACGTTTCAGTATTCGACATGCGTAACCCTTTCTTCTTGAGGAGTTGGATGGGCCAGATCCTCCTTGAGTGTTAGAGCTCTTTGAGCCATTCTCTTAAATGGCTAGCCCCTTGTAATTGGTCAAATAAGTCATCAATCCTTGGAAGAGGATACCTGTTCTTGATGGTGCCCCTATTGAGTTGCCGGTAGTCAATACATATTCTAGGAGACCCATCATTCTTTTTCACAAACAACACTGGATCACCCTATGGTGATTGGCTACGTCTAATAAATCCCTTCTCCGACAAATCCCTCAATTGTTCCTTTAACTCCTTCGGGGCCATACAGAAGGGGGAGCAGAAATGGGTTGAGTATCAGGGAGTAGGTCTATGCCAAAGTCTATTTTCCTTTCAGGAGGAACATCGAGAAGGTTATTTGGAAAGACATCAACAAACTCGTTTACACCAGAACCGACTCTATGGGAAGGACTTTAGACTCCACATCCCTGACCCTTACAAGATGGTAAAGACATCCCTTGGAGATCAATTTACAGGCTTTAATGGAAGAGATGAATCTATCGTTGACCACCACATCTTAACTTTCCCACTTAATGATGGGTTCATTTGGAAATTAGAATTTGACCCTATGAGTTGTACAATCAATAGAAGCATAGTAGGCATGCAACCAATCCATCCCAAGAATGATATCAAAATCAACCATGTTAACTCAACAAGATCACAAGGCAACATTTTATGCAAGATGCAAATAGGACAACTTCTATTAACTTTTTTAGAAACAATTGATGCACCAATAGGAGTACACACTTCATATGACTCATGCAACAACTCGAAGTCAACATGGAACTTTTGGGCAACAAAGGGGGTAAGGAAGAAAGAGTGGCACCCGGATCAATCAATGCATACACATCAAAGTCAATGATTTTTTAACGTACCGGTAACAACATCGAGAACATCATCAACCCCTTGCCTCCCATGCAAATAGTAGAACTAGTTGTGCCTTGGGGAATCATCTTGTCAGCCACCTCTCCCCAATGGGACTGCATTAGCACCTTGTGGACGAATCTCCTTTCCTTTATTGCGATTTCGAGGGCAATCGATCGCCTTATGCCCCATCTCCCCACAACCATAACAAGAACCGGTATTCCTCAAACATGGGCCACCGTGACCCTTACCACACTTCAGACACACATCAATTGGAGCCACACCCCTTACACCTTGGGCCCTCGAAAGATCACTTGCAACCCTCTTATCAAATGCATGAGTAGGCCTTTGGCCTTGGTGGAACCGGTCACTCCTTTGGAACTTACTCTCAAAGCGGGCCCTCTTGGCCTCATGCCCCCTTCTCTTCCTCAATTTCTCCTCTTCTATTTGTTTGGCATAGGTCATCAAAAGTGACAAGTCCATGTCACTAATCAATATGGCGGACCGACATTCTTCACTAACTAAGTCAGAGACACCCATAATAAATTTGTTCATTCTCGACCTTGAGTTGGCAATCAAGTAAGGAGAAAACTTTGAAAGTTGGGTGAACTTGAGGGCATACTCTCTCACACTCATGGACCCTTGTCTCAAATTCATAAATTCCACCAACTTAGCTTCCCTAAGTTCATGTGGGAAGAACCGATTAAGGAAGGCAACCGTGAACTCCTCCCAAAGCACACTCTCTTTTCCTCCTTCCGTTGGTTGTACCATATTTGTGCTATCTCTTTGAGTATGTAGGCCGCTAAATCCGCCTTATTCTCCGGCCTCACACGCATGATGGACAGTATTTTGCAGACCTCATCAATGAACTCTTAGGGGTCCTCACTCACCTTTGAAATGTGGAATTTCAGGGGATTCATTCTTATGAAGTCTCTTACCCGAGAGGCTGGTGTAGTAGCATGGGGGGCTTGGGCCCCTTGGTTGGCTTGATTAGGCACCATTTGTGCAAGAAAGGTTAGATCATACCTAAGCTCTCCATTGGTCGGTTGCTCCTCGGGCATGCGAGCTCGTCTTCCCCTCATATTAGGCATGATCTAGCATAACAAAGAACAATCGTTAGGGGGAAAGCTTACTTCAACTTTATAGCAAGGCTCCAATCAACACGGTGTGTTGGACTCCGAGGATCTAACAACGTAGTGCTCTGATACCACCTTTGTCACGACCCAAGCCTAGAGCCTAGATGTGACGGATGAATGGGGAACCCGATGGAACCCTAAATAATCCTCATCGCATATTATTACACATCCTTGGTCGCGAAAGCAATTAGAATGACAATAAGAGATAAATGTAAACAAGGCAAAATTGGGACTAAGGATAAACTTTCATATCATAAACATCAAGAGTCAATAGTGTCAAGCTTTAAGCACAGGTATATAACATGTCCAAGAACACCTCTACTACATAGATAAGAGCGGGGGCCAAGACAAATCAACCGGGCTCACCCTCATAGTCAATACATAAGTCAAAGAGAGAAAGTCTGAATACACAGCAATATATCATAAGTAACGTCCTTAGAATGGAGGACTCACCAACAAGCTTGATAGAAGTCGTACTAGCCACGTGGAGGAGGATGATCAAGCGGTACACCGGTTCCTGCATGGTGATATCATGTAGGCATAGAATATTGCATTAGTACATTTGAATGTACTAAGTATGTAGGATGCAATGAAACAAGGGGGAGGTATCATAGGCAAAGTGCATAATCATAAGCAATGAATAGCATACTAATAATATGGTATGTATGACTGATGCTTGAAGTAAAACCATGCTTCTATAGATCATAATACGAGTGTAAGGAGTGATCATTATAGTGCAAGACAAGGCCTATCACCACCTTGGCGCTTTGGATCTCTCCCATGCCTCGTACCACAAGATGGAGACATCATATAGTCGAAAAGAAGCCAACTCTACTGCCTCAGTGACAGAGCATGCATCACCCTCAATACTCTATACATATGGTCTATAAAGTCTTGTGGATCCTCGGTAGGACTGGACCCTGTAAATACTGGAGGGGCCAAGTGGAGAAACTCTCGTACCTTTGAGCTTTCTGTTTGATCCCTTCTGGTATCTGTTCTTGCCTCTAGCTATCTCTTATGAATAGAAACCATCCTAGTTAGTAGCTGAACAACCTCTCTCATACCCTGCTCCCAGTCTCTGGTAGGGTTGGGGTTATTGGACTTCCTTGGCCCTCAATAAGTGCTGGTGAATTTAGTACTATGGATACTGGAGGCTCTCTATGTGCCTCAACGGGGAGCATATCTGCCTGACCTGACAAGGAACGACCGGTACATTCTCTCAAATCCATACCTACCTCACGTGTGCCATCTCTGGAATGTAGATAGCTTGACAAATAAAACAAACCACAAAGCATGATTAAGATTGCATATGTTCCTATAACTTTGCTCTATAGTTTGATCTATTAAGTGAAGGAAAGGTAACTATCCCTAAATTCCTCGTAGCCTCCTGATTATAAGTGTGGTGCATAACAGACCCATAATCAAGACTCTGCTAGACACGGCATTGTGGATTCCCTGGGATACGACTTGCTTTGATACTATGTTTGTCACGCCCCAAAATAAGGGGAGATGCAACTGGCATTCGATACCATTATTGGCCGAGTAAGACACTAAACATGCTAGTTGATTATGAGAGGGCTTAGAAGAAAATCTGGCAGCATAACATTTGAAAAAGCTAAGCCTAGGCCATTTAGGTCATGACCTGGTCAACAGCAAATCATGTACAGCAAGATAGGTAAACCAAAATGATGAAGTACTAGCTAATCGACAAGGCTGCAAAAAACAGAGGAATAGACACACACTATATATACATGCCATTCCTATGACTGGAGACTGAAAGGCACCAAAGAACCAACCCAAAATAACTTATCCACAATAGCCTCTAAGAGAACCACTAATACTGCTGGGACAAGGCCCCGACTATACCCAACTATACAACAAAAGTAGCACCCTGTGAAAGCTCTAGGAAAAGGTGGAGCTTACCAACTCATACCTGAACTGGGCTCCTAGTGGAGGGTTCGATCAAAGTCCCTGCACGCACAAAATAAAATGCAGCATCCCCAGGCAATGGGACGTCAATACGAATAAACATGTACTGGTATGTATGGTAGAAAGTAAAACCATAGATAGTAGTAGTAAGAAGGGTAGTATAAATACCACCTATAAGCAAACTCAAGTAACCTTAATGGCCAACAATCATCCTCCTAGTGATCAAATATGCATTGTATGCCCGTGTATCGCATGTCATGAATATATATAGATTACAAATGTATGACATACCCAACCAAATTCTAGCAATGGTGGTCCTTTCCAGTAGCAAACTGACATCATATCTGCCAACCTATGGCCATCTATACCATATACATGTATTCAAAATCATTTGGGAAAATAGGCCCCATACTTCCGATTATAGGTTGGAGTCCATGCATAACGTGCCATGTATGATATGAATATTGAATGCACATTGTGGGCCATAGCATAAATTTAGCCAATCTTGGCTCATTAGTACACTTATCCTCATAACAACATAATCATTGTTGTAGTATGTACACATGGCTCGTGGAATCTTACATGGCCTTTGAGTAAGTTTGACAACTTAACTTAACATATAGAATGAGGCCTTAACTCTGAAAATGTTCATGAAGGTGCTTTACATAAGACTTATACTTGGTCCCATGTCAATTAGTAAAAGAAAGTATCTAAACAGAATCAAGTGCCTTATTATTTTAAACAGGAGCATTACGCTAGAGATTATTGGAAATCAACGTGTTACTTGTTAAGTGCTTCAATTATGTTTTTAGTTTGGAAGAAGAACTGATTATGGATACTACATTCCCTTCGTAAGCTACATTATTTTAATGGAGCTACACCAAGAAGAGAAACACCTCGAACGTATAGATAGGTAGTCTAGAAATCGAAAAAATGATATATAGATATTGAATGTCCAGTTTAAGCAACCAAATGGAATGTAAACCTAATATCATCATGAAAATAACTCACCTACAATCCCAATGCCTTTCACAGAAGGTCTTTCTAATAGTAGAATAGTAAGATATCGCATTTGACATTTTGGGAAACTTCTCGGATTTCGTACTAAAAGGAGGGACGGAGCTTGGCCGTAACATACCTTTCCAATGGACGTCTAATGGCCCAAAGTCTCTTCATGAGAGTTGTTCCTTACGTCCTAAGCTTCGCAACTAGTATATATACTCTACTTAAACACACTTATAAATAGTCTAGAATTAAGCATTGATGACCAGACTCGCCACATAGTATTTACGCGAGGAAACATCCGTAGAACTTTTGTAAAAATGACCGTAAAGGATCCCCGAAATAATTACCTAACCACACCAGCTGCAAACCAACAACAACCAGCAAGAACAATATTTTTGTTATAGCCCAAAAGCAGCCCCAAACACATCTAATAGGAGGGGAAAACAATTGAAAAGCGTAAGGCATGCATTTGTAGGAACGGGGACGAATTTTAACAGTAAAAATGCGAAAAACTCACCTAAATTAGTTGGACAGATTGAGAAAACTTTATCTACAGTTTATTATCTATTTAGAATGAAATGGAGTTAATTTGAGCTTTAAAAAGCTCAAATTAGCTGACCTTTAGATGGTTTGACCCGACTCGACCCATGACCCGATTTCCTGCTCGGGCAGTACCAGTAAAATGGTCATAACATTTTATTCTGAGGTCGGTTTGATGCGTGATTTTCTGTGTTGTAGACTAGACTCATAGATCTTCGATTTGATATGTCATGACCCTTCTAACTCCTTATTTTTTGGGAGATATGGCCTGATATATTTGACCCAAATTTAAGACAGATTTCTTAAAGAAACTTACGGTAATTTTGGCCAATCTTTATCTTGCAACTTTCTTGATTCCAAAGCATAATGAATGACCTTGTGCTAATAAAATAACCTTTCAAATCCATTATTAGAAAGTTATACACTTAGTCCCATCCTAAAAGTAACCTTTTGAAAGGGGCAAGGTGCCACTCAGGTCATTTTTTTAATCTCGAATGTGCAATAAGGGGTTTCCTTTGGATTAAAACTTTAAGTCCTTGAGGTTACCACATATTGGCAGCCTTATTATCCTTAGATTCTATCCAAAATCACATATATGCTATATAACATGCCGCCAATATATATAGAAGACAAGAAACATGGGGTCTCACAAATAGCTACCATTCTAGCATCAGTATGGCTCCTTTTGAAGCTCTATACGGTAGATGTTGTACATCACCAGTTGAGTGGTTTGTAGTAAGAGAGTCGACTTATTGGGTCTGGATATGGTTATGGATGCTATGAAGAAGGTTAGGATGATTAGAGAAAGGTTGAAAGCAGCCCAAAGTCGCCAAAAGTCTTATGCAGATGAGAGGAGAAGGGATCTTGAATTCAAGGTTGGTGTTGGGTTTATTTGAAGGTATCACCCATGAAGGGTGTGGTCCATTTTGCTAAAAAGGAAAAGTTGAGCCAAGATATGTGGACCCTTATAGGGTGATGAGAAGGATTGGCAAGGTGCCTTACGAGTTAGATTTGCCTAGAGAAATGGAATTGGTTCATCCGGTCTTTCATGTGTCTATGTTGAGGAAGTGTGTGGGTGATCCTAATGCTATTGTGCCTCTTGATATTATGGTGGTAGTTGAAGATAACTTGTCATATGAAGAGGTTCTAGTAGAGATCTTGGATAGGCAAGTAAAGAGGTTGAGGAACAAGGAAGTTGATTCCGTTAAGGTCCTTTGGAGGAACCAACAAGTCGAAGCTGCTACTTCGGAGGCCGAAACGGATATGCAAAAAAGATACCCTTATCTTTTTCACTCCACTCAAGCCTAAGGTATTGATTTAAGTGCTTTATATGATCTCAAGTCTTAAGTTCAGCCCTCATGTCATTGCATACATTCATGTTTAAATTGACAAGTTCATGATTATTTTACACTTATGTTGAGATTTTTGAAATGATGCTAAAGTGCATTGTTGCATCTTTATGTGGGATGAAATTGTCATGTTTGCATCTCTCACATACACTTCTTTGACATTTGGGGACGAATGTTCCCAAGGGGAAGATATTGAAACGACCCCCAAAAAGTGCTCGAAAATGTGCCTCGGAAGTGCCCAAAATCATAATTTCCAAAGACCTCAAAATAAGTGCACGATATCGAAAATTCGACTTTATATTCTTGTTCAAGGGGTCAAATTGAGTGAGAAATGGGTCAAAACCTGATTTATGAGCAACTGTATCAAAATTCAAAAATTGCAAAATGCGATTTCTAGAAAGCTTTTCACGCCCATGGCGCGACGTGCCAAGGGCGCGCCTCAATACAAATTTTGCCTAATTTTTTTTGTCCGGTCCAAGGCCTTAGGGTCTTGGGCCTAAGTGTTCCCATGCGTGAAAATGCCTATACTTAGCCTTATTTCACCCTCATATCATTCAAGACATTCCCAAATACTCACTCAAACACTTAGCGAACATTTCATCTCCTAAATTCAAGTCTCAAAACTCATTTGGATTTCAAGGTTCTCATTCAAGCTTCAAGTCTCCATCTCCAATCTTCTTCAAGGATTCTCCTAAGGTTAAGGTATGTGAGTTCTTTCATGGGTTCCTTTCACCCATGATACCCAAGCTCTGTTTTACCCTAAATTGCATGACTTAAAGTTGATTTACTCATGGGTCTTATCTATTATGAATTTCACTGTACACTATATTGGGGTTTCATGAAAGTATGGTTGTTTTAGCATGTTTTGAGCGATGAATCTAAGGTCTATTATGAGATTGATGATGCATGTTCATGTATATTTCTTGAAGGTGTTACCAAGTATCTATTGATAGTCTTACATTGAATTTTCTAGTATGATTTTGCTCTTGAATTGCATGGCTTTAGAGTAGCAGTACACACCCGCCAAGTGTTTGATAAAATTTTCGGATTATGATTTCTTGAGCAATTGAAGGTTCTATGCATGTCTTATGAGTTGAATGACTATATGATGATGAAATGAACGCATGTATATGGTTTTCTTCTATATAGTATTGGAATGTGACCATGCCCTACTCGGGGGTTGTGCACAGGGTAACCATGTCGAGGGGTTTGTACCTCAGTCACTAAGGGTGGTAGGGTGCGACAATCCAGCAACCATGTCGGGGGCTTTGTACCTCGGTCACCAAGGGTGGTAGGGTGTGATGATCCACCAACCAGTTGATGGGGTTGGTACCTCAATCACCAAGGGTGGTAGGGTGCGACAATTCGCAAATATGATAATGGTCTTTCCTTGCACATGTATTATGTTCTATATAAGCATGATATAGTACATAGCATCTCACATACATGCCATATTGTATATGCTACTCATTGCCTATGCTTTTGTATTTTAATTATGTTACTTATCTCTTGTTGCATCCCACATACTTAGTACATTCAATCGTACTAATGCATACTCTATGCCTACATGATGTCGCCATGTAGGAAATGGAGCCCCACTTGAGCATCCCCATCCATATGGCTAGTATGATTCCACTCAAGCTTGTTGGTGACTCCTCCATTTCGGGGATGTTGCTTATTGTCTCAAGTTATGTTCTAAGACTACCTTTCTTTTGTAATATTGACTATGAAGGTGAGCCCAATAGCTTGTCTTGGCCCCCACTCTTATCTATATAGTAGAGGTGATGTTGGACATGTTATGTGTAATGTTCTGAGCTTTGACTCTCTCTTGACTCTTGCTGTTTATGATATGTGTTGTCCCTTAGCCCAGTTGTCCCTATTTACTCTATTATTGTTGTATGTGAATGCTTCCACGACCAAGGATGTGTAGTGATATGTTAAGAGGCTTTCTAGAGGTCTCTTCAGGTTCCCCTTGCGCCGTGTCACATCTAGGCCCTAGGCTTTTGTTGTGACAGTTTGTCAAATTGATCATCTATCCAGGAGAGAGGATACTTATTCTTTATTGTGACCTTTTTTAGTTGCCGATAGTCTATGCACATTCTGAAGACCTATATTTCTTATGCACGAATAGGACAAGAGCACCCCAAGGAGAGACACTAGGCCTTATGAAACGTTTCTCTAACAAGTCTTTCAATTGCTCTTTCAATTCTTTCAATTCAGGGGGGCATTTTATAAGGTGGAATAGAAATGGGCTGGGTCTCGGGGAGAACATCAATCCCAAAGTCAATCTTCCTGTCAGGAGGGACTCCAAGCAGATCCTCAAGAAACACTTCGGGGAACTCATTCACAATCGGGACTGACTCAAGAGTAGGAGACTCAACATCATCAGACATAACTTTCACTACGTGGTAAATACAACCCTTGGAGATCAACTTTCTGGCCCTAAGATAAGAGATAAACTTGCCCTTGGGTGGGACAGAACTCCCCTTCCACTCTAAGATAGGTTCATTAGAAAATTGAAACTTAACAATTCAGGTTCTACACTCAACAGAGGCATAATAGGCATGAAGCCAATCCATGCCAAGTATCACATCAAAGTCAACCATCTCCAATTCTACTAAGTCAGCCAAGGTGTCTCTATGATAAATGAATACTACACAATCCCTGTATATCCTCTCAGCTAAGATAGACTCACCAGTAGGAGTGAAAATAGCAAAAGGTTCAAGCAAACTCTCTGGGAGAATCCCAAACTTAATAGCCACATAGGGAGTTACAATACTAGTATAATGCGAATGAAACATGACATAGTTTGGACAAATTGACGCTAAATTTTAAAAGTTCTTGAATCTCGTGTTAATGGGCTATATGTGTGTCTAACGCGTAAGGGAGTCGCGAGGATACGTGTTTTGTGTCGAATTAAGGAAATTACGGCCTTAAATGAAGTAAAAGAATTGAGTTGCTTGTACGACTTAGAAGCTAGCAGGTGAGTCACCTACTTGCTTAGCTCAAATCACTAGTTAAACGGAGACGAGGCTCGACGTCGAATTTGTCTAAGTTCGGTTACGAATAAAGTCCGTGTTAAGGGTGTGACTTTGGCCCACGTTTTAGCATCATAAATGGGCTACATTTTCATCTCAAGAAGTATAATAAAAAGGGCCCAAAGATATCACAACACACCTAGCAAATTGGGCCTAAAACTAAGTAAGAAAAGTTGGCGAAATAGGGAGCCCAAATCCATCAACTTGGAGACCCATTTTGGCCCAAGTTTAATGGACAAGCTGCTGGATAAGCAGC
>JAPFFP010065353.1:0-25695 GCA_026153255.1 Solanum medicagineum | reverse complement strand
TAATGTCATCTTGTGTGTTTGTATCGATAATAGTGCCTAATCGGCACTAGTCACGGTCCCGGGGTCGGGCTGTGACAGAAATAGAACAACTGGTTCGGACAATAGCAGAAAAATCCAAAGAATTAGAAGTCAAATTAACGCAGCTAGTAACAAAAATAACAGGGTAAGTAGAAGCAGTAACGACTGAGATTAACTAATTAAAAAAGATAATAGAAAAACTTGAAGAAATCTCTCTTTCATGAATGAAGACCCAATTTATATCAAGGCACTAACTTTTACGTGAAAACTTCAAACTAACACGCACGGATCTTTATATTATTTACCCCAAAGTAAGTCTGATCAAGTTATTATTAAACAAAATAATACTATAATACCACTATTGCTAGAGATACATATAAAAATAGATAAACTTCTTAAAGCAAATGACAAAATAATAGAACAATCAAGGAATACTCAAGTAGACGAATTAATAGTCTAGTTAAAGAATATAGAAATAACACCACAAAAAGATAGGTCAAAGTTGACTAGAAAACCTCAACTATAGACCCTTTTCCAGGTAGGACAAGAACAGTTGAAGAAAGACAGAATAAGTTTTTCAGACAATAAAATAGGAAACAACCATAAAACAAGAATACTATCACCAAGTAAACAAGAAAGTCAAAACCAAGAATTGAATCAGATAATTGACGTAGATAGGGATTTAAAAATCTTCTAACAAAACTAATTAAAATTATTAAATCCTAAGACATTATATGATATAAAATACTTCTCAAGAAATAATCAACTATATAGACATTATAGAAAAGAACAATTGTCTTCCATGGAAAACAAGACAACAATAATACATCTAATTAATCCAAAATCATTTAAAAGGGTAATAAATACCAGAATGACTCTCATGCACATGAGATTAATTATAATTGAACTAAAAGGAGTAACTGAAAAAAACTTAGGAACTAAAGTGTTAATTGCAATATATGATAGATGGTCTAATCTAAAGAAATTCATCACAGGACTAACCGAGGTGGATATGACTAATAATGGAGGACTATTTCACACTAGCCCCACTTTCATTCTAAACTTGAGAGAATTCAAAAAAAAAATAATTAGAATATTGACGAAAGGTTATGAAGAAATGGAGAAGGGTAATAATCTTTTAATGTGGATAGGATTTATAGAAAAATGACCCTAAGTAGTGATACACAATTTAAGATTCAAAATAGACGAGGTAGTTGATCAGGTAATGACAGATAAAGGAATAAGGCTTATAAAACCAATAAAATTAAATCCAGAAAATATGCAGCTAGAATGAATTTTAGAAAGATTTAATAAGATAATAACATTGACAGTGGAATCTCATTTAATTTGATGTATACAAATATTAAAGGAGAGACATTTATAAGGTTCACTGATTATAAATACACTATGCAAAAGGAATTGGATGATGAAATGGGCTCCATAATCTTTCATAATTTTCATAACATTTTCATGTAATCATAACATACTCGATAACCCTCAATCATTTTTAATATTTATGACTTGCAAAACTTGCAATCAAACCTTTCATCAACAAAACAAAAGATACTTCATCATAAAATCATAGTTAAAACATGGTGGGTTTATATATAAGGACTTAAAATAATGAGCTTCAAGAGTAACATGCATGAAAGAGGTAAAGCTTAATCACTTGAAACTATTTAAAACAACCCATGAATATCATACATAGTAAAATCTCCTAGTTAGGGCATCATAAAAATCATCTCAAAGTCCATAAATATTCATGACCTTTAATAGTATCGTAGCATGCATAGCTTAAGAGTCACAAGGCATCTCTTAATATCAACTCTTGATATAAATTCATGCAATTCAAATCAAATATTATTAATTTTTTACTCAAATCATGCATATATATAAGAAGTAATAAAAAGTACCCATAGAGAAATAAGTCTTGAAATCAAAGATTTAATTGAAAAGGATTTTGGACTCCATGGGTGAAAGGACTCATAGATGAAGCAACCCGCATAACTCAAAGTCTTGAATAAGACAAGAGATGCTTGGAAGAATCTTGAAGCTTGGTCTTTAATGGAAGGGTCTTGAAATCCTAAAAACTTTGAAGTATTCGGTGGAGAAATTTTGGAGAAGTTGGAGAGGATTTTTACGTGATTTGACAGTGATTTTGGGTCAAAAAAAATGGAGGAATTTTTTAGGATTCCCTTATATAAGGGTTTAGGGATTTGTCTCTATTGCCCTCACTAAAATCTGAAAATTTTCAAAAAAAATTGCATTACGGTGAAACAAATCTGCAACACGGACTTGTTCCCGCAATGCCATCCTCGTATGAAGTTTAATTTTTCCTGTTTTTACGTTGGAATTAGTTTAGGTTAGTTTTGTAGTAAAATGGACCCTCTCCGCGATGCGAAGAGATTGCATACTCCTTTGAAAAATACAAAAATATTCATAAATTTATTTTTCGATATGATTGACTTAAAAATCGAAGGAGATCCTCACAAAATTTTGCCTATTAAACAAGAATAAGTCCTCAAATTTCCAAAAAATGTATGAAAAAAGGGTCTCATTCCGAATCACTTTGGGAGGTGTTACAATATATTTGAGAGAACATGACGCATGATCTGAGTTCATGAGATGTAAGGTTAAAATCTTGGAATTGGGATAGATTCAAACTTACCTCAATGATTTAAAATCATTTGAACACAAATTGAATGTAACCATGCATAGATTTCATAAATTTGATAAGCTTGAAGGTATAATATCATGAAGTTCATGCAAATTTTATGTAATTGAAGTTTAACATTCACATGTAATCATAATAACACTAGTTAGAAGGTAATTCAGGCAATTGAAGTTCATGCATGAAAGCCCATAAAATCATGACTTGAAATTGAGTAGGAGATATTAGGGGTGTCAAATGGTCGGGTTGGCCTAAAATTAGAGAGGTTAAAATGGGCTGCATTAAATATCAGGTTGGGTTATGACCCGCCCAAATGTACTTTGGGCTCAAATAGGTTGGGCTCAAATGGGGTAAAATTCGAGTTGAGTCATGACTCGCCCAATTTAACCCGCTTAATTTAATACTAGCATTGAACATACAAAACAAATGATACATTGGGCTGAAATGAGAATCTTATTAGGCTCAGCTCAGAATTATTTTATAATGGGTTAAAGTGTATTGAGCTAAAAATTAGCCCAATTCTAAATCATACTGTATCCAACCCATAAAATTATGGGTGTGTTGAGCGGATTGCTTATGTTTGGACTTATTTTGCCACCTCTAGAAGAGATGAAATTAATTTGGACTTCATGGGTGAAATTGAGCCATAATCAAACTCTTATATCTTGGGTACGTAATTTGGTGATTTAAAAAAGATTGAGGTTGAGCTTGAACTTGTGGTCCTTCAATGGATTCCTAATCTTGAGCTTGAGAGGAGACTTGAGAGTGATAATTGATATGGTGATTATGGATTTTTATGAATGAGAGTGAATGGAGGGTTTAGATAAGTTAAACTAGCATTAGAAGGGTATTTTAGTCTAAAAATCATCCAAAAGAGGTTTAGGAATTACGAAAAGGACTTAAATTCCCTTACAAGAATGAACTTAAAAACTGGGTCATGCACTGCAGATGAAACCAAAACCACGAACTGTGATAGGCACCACGACTTGTGATAGGAGCCTTGGCCATGAAAGGTTGGCAACCTTGGGGAGGGCGAGCCCCTTCACAAGCCCGGTATGCGCCACAAGTCGTGGAGGATTCTGTGATGGGACACCCCTCCTCGCGACCTCTAATTTCATTAAGGTTGCTTACCACGACACCCTTCACAGGTAATGGTGTGCACTTACTATCCGTGAAGGGTCGTTTTTGAAATGCACCCTAGTCAAAATATTTTCAAAACTACATTTGAAAGCCTTAATTCAATTTTTCGAGGTATGGATCCCTACAATAAATAACTGGATTGTGATCCCGATCCCTACTCTTTGTGCATTTCTTCGAAATTTTCAAGATATAAAGCATCTATTGTCTGATATTCTGTATCCATTGGATAATTATAAATATTCATTGAATCATCACCATAAGCTCTCATTTGAATAACCATCCAAGTTCTCATTTGGATGATCACCCAAGCTCTCATCTTCAACCGAATTATCTTGTCGTCATTAATTAAATGAATTTGATGGTTCAATCAAAGGCGTTGCAATGACATTTATCCTCAATATACGTCTAGAGCCATTGACAACAATATTCAACATGTACAAACTCGCATGCCTATCATTCTTTATGAATGTGGGATGTACTTTTTCCATCCCATTCATTTGATAGCTAATCACCAAGTCGCTTGGCTCGCAGCCTAACTCATTATCCTCAATTACACTTGCAATCATATCATTGTATGAACCATTGCGATACAAAGCAATAGGTAATGTCGTCTTACTAAAAGATTTTCCGTTCCATATTTTGGGAGTCTCTTCCCCTACTCCCATATAATCACCCACAACAACAACAAATTCAACTACTGCCATTATAGACTATGATGATCGGTTCTAAAGTTAGATATCAATCTTTAACAGTCAATCACTAATACGAAGTTCGTACAAAAAACATGAATGAACAAGTTCAGCTTAAATCGAGCTCCTGCAATGGCGAAAAGGTATTTATTATTCTTCTAGACTATAGAAATTTATCTTCAAACTAGTTATGGAGGGATTCTGAAGCTTCTAAAAATGACGAAAAAAATAAAATCTTTGAAGATTCAAAAAAATGGAAGCAATGAGTAGGATGAGGATGATTTCACCTGTGAGACAGATAATGGGATTGAAAATAAAAATTTGTGTCTAAATGCTACATAAAAGTTGCTATTTTGCCAACTTTCCTCCGAAGGTTGAATGACATAGTCACACTCCTGACTGCCGGAGAAAGCCCTTTTAGACTTTTTCCCCAAACCCCTTTAGGCACTTCAAATACACTAATTCACTAAATACTGTTTCAAGGAACTAACATAAATATGTACACTTTCAAGTTTAAATTTTGCACAAAATTGTCCTGATTGTTTCTGTCTTTCTCCAAACTTTAGTACCCAAAGATAGAGATTCGGTCCAGTTTATTGTATAACATGTTCGCGCACAAGTTTACAATATTAAACATTTATTACTATAATTTTTTTGTATATTATTATATAATGGTGTATAATATTATATATTCTATTAGTTTAAAAAAGAATGTCCTTTTTTTTTTTACAAAACTTTAATTTCAACTTTTCAATAACATATTTAAAGCCACAAGATTAAATAGCATTTTTGTACATTAACATAATTTTAATTTAGAATCACAAAATTGAAATATGTTCTTTCTTTTTTAAACTCCGCGCAAAGACAGTTAAGTTATTCTTGGAGGGGGTATATATACACACAATTGTAAGTGTCTATGGACTTCAACTATATGCTGTTACACTAGAAAACACCTTCTATCCACCATTAATAGATCTTTATTTGATATCAAAATCACTGTGACAAAAACCACAGGCGAAGAAAATTTCATAAATCCATAAATATATTTCAATCAGCTTGATATACGAACACATTTCATGAAACTAAAATCATAGCTTTATCAACTGAATAAAGATATTTAAATGAAGACTTTGTGACCAAACTCAAACATTGTGTAACCAGGAAGGATACTCTATCAATTTCATGTCTACAAGAAATTGTTGGTGTAGTTTTTGATGATCTGATCAACGAGAATCCGATAACCTTTCTCAGTAGGATGAAAAACTGTCCCAAAACAAATATTTTGTGTCATCTTCACATGTTTCACTAAATTTGTTGCATAGTATGCCCACCTCAATTTTCCCAGAGCCACAACACCCTTTCTCTACTTCTTCAAATCCTATAGTCAATCAAATAGATATATATAAGTGATCAAGTTGATAAGAGAACATGAAGATTAATAAAAAACGCATGAATTATTAACGTTAGTATACCATATTTTCGAGGGTTGAATATGTAATCAAGTATAGTATTATAGGCATCGACGTAAACAAGCTTGTACTGATGAGGGAACTCCTTGTCTAATAGATTAATGGCAATTGCTAATTTGGTGTTGAGCAATTGCGCAACTTCATTGTATTCCTCATTACACATTCTAGCTGGACCTCCACCTAATGTTCTTTGCGCTGGCAAACATCCTAATGGTGGAACTCCCAGAAATCCAATTTCTCTTGCACCCAACTTGTACAATTCCTTTTAAGAAGAAAACCGTACAAGAAAACACACATTCCTCTTTATACATGAAATAAAAAAGAAAGTAGGACAAACAAATTCAATGAAGGGTGTAGTACTATAAATGAAACATAAAATAGTGATAAGGTACGCACTTTTGATAAAGTCAGAAGCATATGCGGCTAGAAGATTGGTATATGAGTCTATATCGTACATGTTCTGCCGAACTGCGTCTGCGTAATAGTTACCAGTAAGCCCCGCAAGGTCCACTGAACCAGCAGCCACCACGAATAGGCTGTTGTTTAATGTATACTTGGCTTCTTCTTCTCCAACTAATATCTTCAGCTTCCCAATGTATTCTTTGAAATAATTTAATTGTTCCGATAGTGATATGGCTGACTGATCATTAATAGAAAACATATATTATTGTTCTATATACAAAACATTGATAATCTTAGGAAAATAGAGTTAAGAACGAAAAAGTTATATTATTACATTGGTGGTAGATGTTTTAGGGTCATATCCAGAACCAGCAGATGCAAAGCTTACCCCAGTTGGTAAATCTTCGGGTTTGAGATTTGGATCTAGATAAGTTGGTATCACCTCTTTAATCCCCAATTCATTGGCTGGAACACACAAAATATGTAAGGCATCAAACTCCTCTACATATCTGCTCAATTCTAAATACTTTAAGGGTATATAATTAGTTTGGACCTTTGGACCTTGAAAGGATTCTTTTTTCATTTTAGACCCATCAATGTATATAATATGGTGATGGATGTATTGAGGCATCATATCCAAGCTGAGATGTCTTAGGGTATGTTATTTTCAGAAATTATAGTACTGATGGATGAGAATTGTAGTGGAATCAATGTTAGGTTGGAGATTTCGAGATAAATCTTGGAGTTTAAAAGGTTTAGTAGAAAATGACCAAAATAGAATACTTAGAGTGCAAGCTTAGTGATGCATGAGGTAGGCATAGATATATATGAGGTTAGATACACAAGTCAGAGTGAGTTTCAAGCAGAGGCAGATCCATCTTATATCTAGGGTAGAAAATAAATGACAAACCTCTTTTGACTAGCTTGTGTGTTTGATCTCCCATTTTCAATTGATACGATGTGAATAAAGTGGAGACTTTCTTCCGGAATCATGCATAAGAAAATGGGGAGATCAAAAATGATGAGCATATCGTATTGGTGCGATGTGAATAAAGTAGAGTCTCTCTTCGGGAGTCATGTGTGATAAGAAGGTACTACTAAAATTTAATGATAAATTTTATAGAATGGTGGTTAGACCAACTTTATTGTTTGTGACAGAGCATTTTTCGGTCAAGAAAAACCATGTTTAGAAGATGTAAATTGTAGATATAAGGATGATAAGATGTGGGGCATACTAAGAGAGATAGAATTAAAAATGAGGATATCCAATGAAAGGTGAGAGTGACCTTTATAGAGGACAAGATGAGGGAAGTAAGACTGGACTCATTTGGAAATGTAACAAAGAGATGTGTAGATGCCCCAAAAAGGAGGTGTAAGAAACTGAATATAGTGGGTATAGGAAGACGTAGAGTAGACAGAAGAAGTATTGGAAAAAAAAGTAATTAGATGTGATATGACGCAATTTCAATTTATGACCATGGATAGAAGGATGTAAGAAGATCACGACTTAGGATAAAATGAAGGTGAGTAGGTAGTAGTGCTTTAGCTTGCTTTTCAACATGCTAGGCTTGGTGAGAGCCCAGGAGTACAGGGCATGTTGTACTCTATTCAATTATATCTTATATATAAATCTTCTTTTCAATTATTTTGTTTTTTCGTTGTTGGTACTATTTTTTTTTTTGTTGTTTTTTTGGCTTTGTTGTTGCCTTTTTGATTGATTGATATGTTTCACTTCCTTTTTTGTTTATATTTTAATTTACGTATTTGAGTTAAGAGTCTTTAGTAAATAATATTTTTATCTCCTCATGCTAGAGTTGACGTATGCATATACTTTATTATCTGCTTATTTACTTGTGATGTTATATACACTAGATATTTTATTATTATTGTATACTTAATATATATTTTAAATTTAGATTAAAAGATGAAGCATAATTCATATCACTTAGATGGCTTAACTAATTGAAAGCATGCTCATAAACACCAAGTACTGAGAAATACTTATAAATGCTATATTAATTTTGTAAATAAGCAATTATATGGTTAAAATAATAAGAGTTTAGTCACACCAAAATTGCTTATAAATTTAAAATGTCATAAATTACGCTTCTATATAGTTTTTGGCTGCTTTTGACGCAATCCAAATTGATATAATAATGTTTAACTCAACATAAAAATTTTAAAATTATTTAATTAAATATGAAGTTTTAGTGATAAGTTATTTATAAAGACGAAATACCTATTATGTCAGGCGCGTCTGTCCATTGCTGAACCTCCCTGTCGGCATCCCCCCAATGAAGTCCTTTCCATAAGGTGGAAAATTAGCCCTTATTATCGTCGCTAAATTGTTATTATTTCCCTGATGCAATATTGAATCTCCAAATGCATAAACAGCCTTACATTTGGCGGTAGTTTCACCTTAGCTTCACAGGCAATAATAAACAACACAAAAAGGGCAATCACTAATTCAGAATACAACATTTTATCCAAAATCCACACACTTTTCTAATTTACAATTACCTCTAATTTAAAAGGACAGAGGCTTCAAATGGTATGTAGCCTGTTAGGCCTGGCGGCCAGGATCAATCTTAATTGGGTGCACACTGCCGCGCCTAATTTTTTACTCCCTTTCTTCTGCCTAAAATAAATGTCATTTAAGTTTGAGTTTAATTTTGGTGTACTGTTAGTATACCAAATTATTACACTAATATTAATTTCTTATTGCAGATTACTAAGTAGTATTTATTTATAATATTTATTTATTTATATTTTAAAAAAATTACAATACAATTGTATTTTTATATCTATGCTCAACGTTAACCTTTTTATATATATTTTAATTTTGTTTATTGATTCTAAAATTTATTGGTACTTTTTTCACAAAATTAAGTATTTTTTGAAGTATTTGTTTGATTTTTCTATTGTTGTACTTTTCATAGAAGACGGAAAATCTCTTGGACAACTCCCTACATTTTTCATCACTTTCAAATCTTTTTTTTATGACATATCTTTTTAAAAGTATTATTATTATAAATATGGATGTCATAAATTAAGTTTTTCTTTTAAAATAAAATGAAAGATGAATAGAATAATTTAAGAAAAATGAAAGGAATAAAAATAAAAAGAAAAGACAAGATTCGTAACATCGTCATTTTACCAGCGACATATAATACCTACAAAAAGAGAGGGTATAACATGAATTCAAATTAAGAAAAGAAAAAAATCTAAAAATTAGGAAGGAATTTGGTATATAGTATAATTAGAATTCAAATTACCTTTAATGTTTTTCTAAATTATATTCTTTTCAAAAGATGTAAATATTACTTGAAAAAATTATGATAATTATCTTTAACGTTACCTGATGGTGTAAAAAATCTTATACACTGACAGTGCATATAATTTAAACTCTTTAAGTTTATTAACAAATTAATAAACACAATATGCAATTTATTAATAATCAATATTTTGTTTGGTAGGGTTTAAAGAATAATTGTATTGTTTTTTATGCACTATTTCATTTGGTGTTTTAAAAATAACATTCAGTATATAACTTCTTAAAAATATATTTATTAGACAAAGTTATACTCTCCAAAAATATGGTGAAGAAAATACAAACAAAGGTTCGGAAAAGTTATGGGATCTTTAATCATGTTAATACATGCATTAAATCCTCACATTATTAATATCATGAATTCTCGTGTATTAGTAATGCACTCGTATATACACTAGAGTGTATAACTGGTGCAAGTATAAATTATACATATAATAAATAAATAGGCTAAATTAGGTATTATTAAGACACAAAATAAATACTTACATTATTTCTTTTAATACACTCTATTAAACGATTTTCTTCTAAAATTCAACGCTATGAAAAAGATAAGAGTATAGGATATAGTTGGAAAAACGTATATTAATTATCTATTTGAAAGTAAGAATGGCAGTCCGAAGGGAGTAGTTTATATGCTTACTGAAATGATTGGTCTAAATTAATTGTTCCTCTGGATCAGTTAACTTATTGTCCTTGTTAAAACTACATTGTCCAAATTAAAACAGTTGTCATTCTAGAAACTTAAGATAGAATTGAGTCTATAAAAATAATTATTTTTTAAAGTTAATAAATATTAACTTATTAGCATATAAAAAAGGTAAAGAATGCTCTTAATTTATTAGAAATGGCTCAATAATATTTTTACTTTTTGGTCTAAAAATATTCTTAACCCAAATTTAATTGAATTGAATTTTTTTACTAATTAATTAATTTTTTTTATGTATACTCAGAAACATTTTTTTATTTATTCAAATTCTTAGTATTAGCTCATCCCTATAAAATTTTTTAAGTCTAACATTAAATAAAATTAAAATTTTATTGTGTAAAATTGAAGAATAAAATTCTTCAAATTATTATTTTTATTATTTAAAGTTAAAAGTACATATAAAAGAAAACTCTGATACAGTATTAGACTATTAGTTATAAATTATAATGTTACAGATCGTTTAGTTTGGATATATGTTGTGATTAGATTAATTATGTCGGAATAAGTTATATTGAGATTAGTTATGCTAAGAGTGGTTTTATTGTTTATTTGGTTTGACATATTCAAAATACTATTCATGGTACCATTTTTATGAATAAGATATTTGTTTACAAAAATACCCTTCACCTTATTTTTTTTGTTCATTTACTTTGTTAGTTTAGTTATTCATTGTTAAAAATAAATTTTCATCTTAATTAACGTATGTGTATGCATTTTCATGATTGTGCCATATGCTTTTAAAATTAGTTTTTCTCATCTTATTTAATTTAAAAATAAAACTTTCATCTTATTTAGCTTAAAAACAAAACTTCCATGTAAAAATAAAATTTCCATTTTAAGTTTACTAAAAGGAAAAAAAGAATTTTATTATTTAAATAATTTATTATTATAATTAATATAAATTTTTAAGTGAATAATAAACTATTTAATTTAAAATATATAATTTAGTAACAAAGTGAACATTTTAAGAGAAATCAAATACAAATAAATAAGAAGTATTTAAACAAATAAATTCAACTTATAATATATTCATAAATAGAAATTGCATTTACAAAATAAAAATTTTTCCACAAAACATATATAAAAATAACACTTAATTAAGATTGTGAATATTATTAAGAAATATGTTAATATACGTAAAATGTAAAAGTGGTGTATAAAAGAGAGTTTAAGAGGAGTATTTTTGTTATTTCACATAACTTATCCTAGAATAAGTTATCGTGAAATTATTATTCCACTCCCAAGAGGGAAATAACTTATCTCCGGAGTCCAAGACAAATTGTTAATTGTGAGATTAATTATCCCAGCCCATGCAATCAAATAAAAAATTTAAAACCACTAAAAAAGTTATTTCAAAATTAGCTTCTCTTGTCCATCACACCAAACTAGCCCTTACTGTAGAGCGAACAAGAAAGAAAATTCTTCTGGAATTGTTCCACCATTTCTCGTAGGTTTTTAATGTAGAAGTGCTAAAAAGATGACAACATAATTATTTTTGCTTGTGATTAGCTCCCTTTTGTATAAACAAATTGCATCACAGTTGTCACAATTTTCCACGGGAGACGGAACTCCTTTGCTTTCATCATGGAGTGAACTCACAGATAACAATCAATATCAAATATTTTTTAATCATCATTATTATTACAATAGATTAAATTATTATATTAAATTAATAATATTTATTTAATTTTATTTGTATGAATATTATATTTATTTAATAATAAATTTTATTTATATATAATTTTTAAATTAAAATATTTTATACATGCAAAACACATATACTAACCTAGTTATTTTTAATAAAGTGGAAATAAGTATTGTAAAAACTGATGAAGCTTGTGGGCTTTGTAATTAATGGGAACAACTGTTTCTTACAAAGCACAACTTAAAACTTGCTTATAAGCTATGACATTGATTATTGCAAGTGTTGGATAAACTACTAGAACGGCTGGAGACATTACTGGAGATCAATGGATCATTAAGAAGACTCAACTGTTAACAATTAAAATTGAAAGCAATTATTTAATGGAAAATGGCCAAAAGAAGAAAATTGAATGAAAGACAAAGGGTGGAACATAAGATAAAAAAATAAATGAATTCTTGGATAAAAAACAATGTAATGTCATTACTCATTATATAACAGAAAAGACATAAAATTCCCTTCAAATTTGTTCACAAAATTTAGTTTAACAATACGACTTTATGAATTTTTTTTTATATTACTTATTAAATGGTGACTCTGCAAATAAATTATCATTAACTTTGTCTAAGCGCATGAAGAGGAGGAAAAAACTCAAAAACTGCTTTAAATGGTACACATGTCATTTTTCAATTGGATGACATGCATTACTTATTTTTAACTAATTTTTTTAGTATTTTCCATTCAATTTCAGACCATTAATTTAAAAGAGTATCGGAAAAGAAGAAGACTTCCACTAACAACAACACATTGTTCTGGGACACCCTCCAAGAATAAGATATAGAAATGTCAAAGAGCTCACTTAACATGTATAATTCTAGCTTATCCTAACTAAAAGTTAGTTAGAGAGTTAGGTAAAATTGTTAAGATTAGTTAAGTGGTTGGTTGACAAGTTAGTTAGTAACTTCAACTCTATCTAAGTTGATTCATATCATAGCATGTACACTTAATGAGAATTACTCTACAATTAATAAGAGTTGATCTCTTCTTCTCCTTATTCTACTGCCTTCTTCTTCTTGTTCTTCATCCGTATTCTTCACATTCATCACTATTATCACATGGTATCAGAGCCATTACAGCTAGTGTTACAAGCTTGATTCCGTTAATTTTCTGATTTTCTGAAGAAGCATAGCTTCACGTCTGTCTAGTCTTGTTTCTGTTCGAGTGAGATTTCTTGGCTGATAATCACAGAATGGAAAACACAAATTATAGATCTGGGAATGATGTTGTACATGGACCAAGTAATGGAGGTGGTCCAACATTGAGTAATTGAATGGTGCAAGGTCCAGGTGTGGATTATAGTCATCCATTGTTTCTGTCTCCTGCTGATGTTAGTGGTGCACAAATCATCTCATTTCAATTGACAGGAATCGAAAACTATGCAATATAGAATAGAGCCATGAGGGTTGCATTGCTTGGGAGGAACAAAATGGTACTGGTTGATGGCACCTTCAAGAAAGAAGTGTTTCCAAAGAGTTTGTGAAGTAAATGGGAAAGCGTCAATGTTGTGGTATTGTCTTTGTTGATGAACTCAATTGCAAAAGGGCTCTAGGGAGGCATTATGTATGCATCTAATGCTAAGGCTGTTTGGGATGATTTGTCTGAGAGATTTAATAAAGTGGATGGATCAAGAGTCTTCAATGTCCACAACAAAATTGCTATATTGACACAAGGTACCTCTTCTATTTCTGTCTACTACTCAAAGTTGAAGAATCTTTGGAAAGAATTTGAGGCTTTAGTGTCTGCTCCTTGTTGTAGTTGTGAGAAGTCAAGAGAATTTGTGTCTCATCTGCAAAAACTAAAGTTGTTCCAGTTCCTAATGGGGCTTAATGAGTCATACAATCAAGCAAGAAGTCAAATTTTACTCATGAGACCTATGCCTTCTATTAATCAGGCCTATGGAATGGTAGTTAGTGATGAAGGACAGAAGTCCATTTCTATTTATGTAGGGATCTTGGGTTCAAGTCCTGCAATCGAGAGTCAAGGCATTGATATAGCTATGTATGCTAAGGGTGGACTCTTAAGAGAGCCTAGTTCCACAAGAGTCTTAGATTCAAACCCATAGCTGATGATAGAACTCTCAACGGATCCTCCGCGCGCTGAGAATACCTCTTCCGTGCGTCTTTCTTGTGGCGGGAACAGAACAACAGGGAAAGACCGAAGATTCAAAAAGAACTATGGTGTGCAGTGTGACTTCTGTAAAATGAAAGGACATACTAAAGATGTGAGCTATAAATTGATAGTCTATCCTGCAGATTACAAGTTCAAAAAGAAGGGACCTAATTCTGGATATGGTTCAGGGGCAAGTGCTCATAATGTAGTGGTAGACAATCACTTTCAAGAGCTTAAGAAGGGGTCAAAAGGTATGCTAGAGTCTGGTTATAATGAACTAGGCACTAGCCAAGTATAGCATGAGATGGGGCCTTATCCTTTCACAAAGGAACAATATAATCAGATGTTGGCACTTCTGAAATGTGAAGGAAATGTTGGTGTAAAGCTTGATATAGCAGCATCTGCAAGTCTATCAGATGGAGCTTTTTTAGCTAAAAAGATCCATGGATAACTGACACTGGTGCTACTAATCATATGGTAGCTGATGTAGAACTTCTAGATAAAGCAATAATTAGTAAGCCTGACAGTACAAGGAAAGTACATTTACCTAGAGGAGGTGAAACTACAGTTACACGTGTTGGTTCTAGTACAATTTCTACAAGAAACACTTTGTCTAATGTGCTTTATCTACCTGAATTTAAATATAACCTTATGTTTGTCTCAAAAGTCACAAGAGATTTGGGGTGCTCAGTAAATTTCTTTCCTGATTTCTATGTTTTTCAGGATCTCTCAAATGGAAAGATGAGGGAGATTGGTAAAAAGATGAATGGGTTGTATATATTCTCTGGAGTGACAAGAGGTGGACATATAACTGGAGATTGTTTACTTACTGTGAAAGATGAAGACAAGTCCAAGAGTCTCAATGAAGTGAAGGTGTGGCATAAGAGGTTTGAACATCCATCAGTTGGAGTGTTAGACAAAATGTTTAGTTCTAAGTCTAAGACTATAGCTAGTGTAGTAGATAAGTGTACTGTCTGTCCGTGTGCAAAACAAGCTAGAAGTTCATTTGCTACAAATTATATCAAAACCTCTGATTGCTTTGAATTAGTACATATGGATGTTTGAGATCCATATAAGCATGCTATTTTTTATGGTAATAAGTACTTCATTACTATATTAGATGATTTTTCAAGGATGACTTGGGTTTACTTACTAAAGTTGAAGTCTGGTGTGTGTGTTGTTATCAAATAGTTCCTCCATTGTGTGCATACTCAGTTTGGTAAAATAGTTAAAGTAATAAGGTATGATAATAGTACTAAATTTGTCAATTCAGTGTACAGTACCATGTTCAACAGTCATGGAATAGTGCATCAGACAAGCTGTTCCTACACACCCCAGCAAACTGGTGTTGCTGAGAGGAAACATAGACATATACTAAAGGTTACCAAAGCTCTAAGGTTTCAAGCTGAGTTACCTATTCAATTCTGGGGTCTGTGTGTGTTAGCTGTTGTATATCTAATAAACAGGTTGCATAGTTCAGTGTTACAATACAAGGCACCTTATGAGAAGCTTTATAACAAACCACCATCTACTACACATTTAAGAGTAATGGGGTGTTTGTGCTATGCAAAGATAGTTCAAGAATTGGACAAGCTAAAGTATAGGTCCAGAATGTCAGTTCATATGGGGTACTCAATGACTCAAAAAGGATATGTGTTGTATGACTTAGAGACAAGGAAGTTGTTCATCAATAGAGATGTTGTATTTTAAAGAAAATGTGTTCCCTTTCAAGGTCAGTAAGAGTGGTGACAAAAAGTGTGTTATTTCCTACTAATACTTATGGTCTGTTTGATACTGATTATGAAAGCCAAAACATGATTGATCATGTAATACAACCTACTAAACTACCTGAGGGTGATACAAGACTTCCACAGAACAAGTCGTAGAACATGTTTCTAATGAGATGACTGAAGATCCACTTGAGACTTCTATAACTCAGACAGTGTCTAATGACGTGGTACCTATGGTTACTGAGGTTAAAAGGTCCAGTAGAGGTAGAAATCCTTCATTATGGTTGAAAGACTTTGTGTCATTAAGTATCAAGGATGGAGTCACATATCCTATGGCCAATTACATAAAGTATGATCGTCTAGCACCTAAATATCAAACCTATCTAAGCAAGATGTCTGAAGTAACAGAACCTAACAACTATAATGAAGCTGTTCAGGATCCTAAATAGGTGGAAGCTATGAAGTTGGAAATACACGCACTTCAAAATAACCATACATGGGATCTGGTACCACTACCTACAGGAAAGAAACCTCTTGGTTGTAGACGAATATATAAAGTGAAGTATAAGAGAAATAGAGATATTGAAAGGTTTAAAGCTAGGCTTGTGGCAAAGGGGTACAATCAACAAGAAGGTATTGATTACCAAGAAACTTTCTCATCTGTAGTTAAGATGAAAACAGTCAGGTATGTACTTGCTATTGTAGCAATCAAAGGCTAGCATACACATCAAATGGATGTACTTAATGTCTTCTTGCAAGGTGATTTGTTTGATGAAATCTATATGGAACTTCCTCAAGGTTTTTTGAGACAGGGGGAGAATGGTATGTAGACTCAAAAAATTCTTGTATGGTCTCAAACAGGCACCAAGACAATGGAATGCCAAACTAACTGAAGCACTACTAAGCTTCAGATTTCAACAAAGCCAAAATGATCATTCACTGTTTGTCAAGAAAAAAACAGAAGGAGTAACTGTGGTGCTTGTATATGTCGATGATATGCTTATAATAGGTGATGGTCTCAAACTGATTCAAGAAACAAAGACAACATTACAAGAAACATTTAAGATGAAAGACTTGGGAGAGTTAAAATACTTCCTAGGAATTGAGTTTCCAAGATCTGAAAAAGGGATTATAATGCATCAAAGGAAGTATACACTACAACTAATATCAGAAATAGGAGTTGGAGTTGCAAAACTAGCCATGACTCCTATGGATACCAATATAAAATTGTAATCAGGAGAGTATGATGATCATCTGCCAGAAGGGAATGAACAAACAGAAGCCTGGGCTGATCAAAGCTGTTATCAGAAACTCATAGGTAAGCTTCTCTGCCTAATCATGACAAGACCAGATATTTTCTACTATGTACAAACTCTGAGCCATTTCTTGTAAGCCCCTAAACAGTCTCACATGGAAGCTGCACTCAGAATAGTAAGGTATCTAAAAAGACAACCAGGACAAGGAGTTCTCTTGTCCAGCAAAAGCAAGCTTGAAATGTCAGCCTATGCTGATGCAGACTTGGCTGCCTGTCCTAATACTAGAAGGTCTATAATTGGTTATGTAGTAAAACTTAGAGATTCACTTATCATCAAGAAGTCTAAGAAGAAGACATGAAGCTCAGCTGAAGCTGAGTACAGAAGTCTAGCAACTGTAGTAGCAGAGTTGGTGTGGATTGTTAGCCTAATGAAGGAGTTGTGTGTTGAAACAACTCTTCCTCTCTGTGTCTTCAGTGATAGCAAAGTTGCTATGCAGATAGTAGCCAACCTAGTGTATCATGAAAGAACCAAGCACATAAAAATAGACTATCATTTCATCCGAGAGAAGATCAATCAAGGACTTGTTTCAACCAAATATATTGCTACTAAGGATCAACCTGCTGACATGTTTACAAAGGCCCTACCTAGGAATCAACATGAGTTCTTAAGCTGCAAGCTAGGCATCCTAAACATCTTTGAAGTGCTTTGCTTGAGGGGGAGTGTCAAGGAGCTAACTTAACATCTATAATTCTAGCTTATCCTAAGTAAAAGTTAGTTAGAGAGTTAGGTAACGTTGTTAAGATTAGTTAAGTGGTTGGTTGACAAGTTAGTTAATAACTTCAACTCTATATAAGTTGATTCATATCACAGCATGTACACTTAATGAGAATTACTCTACAATCAATAAAAGCTGATCTCTTCTTCTCCCTATTCTCTTCTTACTGTCTTCTTCTTCTTGTTCTTCATCCATGTTCTTCACAATCATCACCATTATCACAAGAAACAATCTACATACACTACATTCTAGAGAGAGGAGAAAAAAATCTTGACTTTTTGTCTATGAATATTTAAATTTATGGTGTTATCAATATATTCCTGTAACTATTATTTAATTTTTCTCCATTGCAGGCATCATATTTCAAAAAAAACTAAACGAGAATGTTAATTCAAATTTCACATTTTCAGCTATACTCCAAATATCAATTTCAAATTATCTTTTGTTGCTTTTTTGAAATACTGGTTTGATTAATACTTTCAGTGAACTTGGGACGATTGATTGAAAAAAAAGTCATTTAAGAAATTTTTAGTATCCCTCCAGCCAACATAGTTGTCTACTATTAGCTTGACACAGAAATTAAGAAGTAGTAAATGATAGATGTTATTCTACCAAATCACCCTTTGAATATAATAAATACAATATTTTTAAAAATATAATAGAAAAATGACTATAATTAAGGATAAGGCTAAATTAGGAACTAAGTATAAGATTATCTCTTGATTTCACAAGTTAGACAAGTATTGTTGGACATTTATTTTTAGTATAGTTGACAAGTAAATATAGACAGAGGGAGTAATTAATTAAGAGTTAATTTATACGAAACTTTGATTAACAACTGAACTTTTGAATTGAAAAAAAATAAAAACAAGTGGAACTAAAATATGGCGTGACATTGATCTAGTACTAATGTGGCGTTGATGTGTTGTGCATGGTATTGATGTGTATAACATTATTAATAGCGTGACATATACAACATCATTAATAACGAGATTGAGTCGTTACTTTTAAGGACATTAATTTCGCTAAGAATAAGAAAAGAGAGGGCAGGGCAGGTCGAAGGATGGAGGGTGGGGGTGGGGGGAGTCAATAGACTCTCGTAAAGTTAAAGTGCTAAAGTAAATTTTACTGTCAAATTTAGAAGGAATTTTCTGTATTTTCTCTATATCAACCATAATTACAATAGAAATACATAAGAAACATGTTAAAAAAATCAATATGTGCTCTGTCTAACCATCTAAGTCTTAAATATTTTTTTAACTGACACAATCTAAATACGAGATTGTACCAATACCTCCCTTATTCCTAAATAGATAGGCGAATCAATATTATCAACAAAAAAATGTGAAAAAAATCAGTTAGGAGACTTATGGATGTCAAAATTACGAAACTCATAACATTAATTAGTAAAAGTAATCAAACTAAGCAAATCAAAGACCTAGTTTAGGCATGAACATGAGCATCTAGATATAGTAAGACAAAAGACGACGCAACTTTCGCTGGAAAGAGATATGTAGAAGTTAAGGATGATTACTTGTCATTTCACATAAGAGACTTTAGTCAATCTACAAGATATCTAAATCGCAAAAAAAAAAAATACAGTAAGCGTAGTATTAATGCACCATGTGTACTTACCATGACCGAAAAAGGCAAAGTCATGATGACACATATTCTGAAAACCTAACGTTATGTATAAGACAAAAAGTAAAACACATGCAGAACTCTCAAAAGGAGAAGTTAAACCACAAATGAAAACAAGGAACACAAAGAAATATTCTAAAATTTAGTGTTATAAGTATAAACAACATCTAAAACAAACTCTGGAATAGTACATACAACTTAGTCTTTGAATAAAAGTAATGACTACAAATAAAGATAGAATTGATAGTGATTCGGAGCACTGAACTTCACCACCAGATCTAGTATATGATCTCTAGTAAAATAATCAGTTGGCTATGGATGATCTTGACTAGTATCTACATCCAAAAAGAGGACATGGAAGTAGAAGTAAGTACTATTCATATAGACCCAGTAAATTTGACCTACCAGATATTAAGAATTAATTAAATTATGTAATAAACTAGGAATGCTTCCATCTACATATAGGAAAATCAAGTTCGACATCTGTACCACCAATAAATATATAAAACAACGATAAGATTAATACATAATCAAGTATCTTCAATCATCATCAAATAAGTCAAACATTTAAAATCAATATCATGCAATATAATGAGATGATATGATGTAATGCATTGATGGTATGGTGTAGTCAAGATTGCCGCACAACTTGTTGTATACATCTGCCAAGCGAAGCTAATAAGTACGAGCCATGGGGCCCTCACAGATCATACACCTCATAATAATCACAATATCTTATCCTCTTGAAGGATTATCCCTATCAACTATATTAGTTGACATGTCAAGTTTACAAATAACATGTATAATCACAACAGAATAAATTATATTAGATAAGATGTTACACAACCATCAAGCATCACTATAAAAAAACTCAGAGAGTTCAATACTAACCCACACAATAAATTAAAGTGTACAGACATATTAACACTCTTATTTATACCCACTAGTCATGACCTGCAAGGGGATCAATTTGGTCCATGTACCATATCGACGTGGTACTCACTCCATAATAATTATAAATATAGTATCAATATTAGTGTGGTACTCGATTTACTCATTACTCATAAATCTCTGTATAAAATAATTATAAGTATATTTTCAACACAAGGAATTCAAGTTTAATTATATCTAAATACCAATCAACAATAACAAATATTTAATTAAGAATATAGATGAACCTAAGTCAAATCCAACTCTTATTAACCATGAACTCCTCTTTTATCAATGATCAACTAACCACATTATGTCCTCATGCCTTCACTACAACAAGTTTGCCTATGTTAATGGTAATTAAACCTAATTCATACGTTGCAAGTTCATGTCGTTCCCCTAATGTTACATACATTCACATATGCACCTTGTAATTTATCAAATAAGTCATTCTACGACAAAACACTCATAAAGAATTCATAAAATAACTTATTAACACACAATTAGTTCTCTTTTACTTAAATTCTGTGTTTTATTCATCAACCGCCTTATCCACATGCCTAATCAGAATGATCCCATCAAATCTATATTATGTATATATTTCTTTGTCACAGTCTATTACGCATAGGTCATAGCCTATATAGATGCCAAACCACATCTATGAAGAGCATGATGTCTTGTTTCTTGGTTCTATTCCAGCAAAATTGGAGAAGAGTTTTGGGAAGGTGAGACTTGGAGATGCAATTTTTGAAGGTCCACTATGTCAGTATAGCAGGTTATTAGACAATTGTTTGCTCCAACAAGTTGGCTTGTTCCGTTAAAATATCTAATATAAATTGACAGAACTGAGTTTTTGGCCATTTGGATTTTCACCAGAAAAGCAAAGACAAAAATCTCTTTCAAGAAATATACATGAAAGAACAATAACAAAATCCTTGGGAATGATCAACACTATGAGCTGTCTTTAGTTTATATTTCTTTGTTCAATTTTTGTAAATTTAGTCCTGAATTATAAAAGAAATAGACATTTTGATTGAGTTTTACTTCTTATTGCATCGTTAAAGTTAGATATGTTAAGATCTTCAAGTCTAAATTGGTCAAAGTTAATTTTTTTTCGAGGTAATAAAACTATTGCTTAGTGAGTTGAGAAATTGAGTTGTCATAGCTTGGAAGAAGGTATTAAGGGTTTAATTCCTATATTTCAAGATATTGCTATCATTTGATTGCTCCTAGGTGATAATAAAGTTGAATTGAAATCCTGTGTGCCAGGTCATGATTTTTTCCTCTATTGAGCAACAAGATTTTCACGCACTCATGTGCTTTTATTTACTATTTCATTATTCTTATTTTGTTAAGAGTTCATGTTAGATGATATTAGAAAGGGGAACATGCGACAATTGCTATTAGAGCAAAGAATTTCTACAAAAGTAACACCTAAAGAGGTTCCTGCTCAAATGTCTATTACTGCAAATTACTATTCGACCTCCTTATTTCAATAGTTAGTTTTATAGTTGGCAAAGAACACGAATGCATGACTACATCATAGTTGAATATAGTGAGATGTGAAAAATTATTCTGGATGGACCACATGTTCCTATGAATAAAGTAAAAGACAGAGCTGGAACTAGACTCATGCCAAAGACTCAAAGGGAATACCATAAAGCAAACAGGAAAAAAGGTGGGAAGAACCATAGAGCGAAGAAGTTGTATGTATGTGATATAGGACCTAATAAATTATAACAGAATTTTTGCTTATGATCTGCAAAATAAATTTTAGATTGTTTAAGAACTGCTTATGAACATATTATTCAAGTGAAGGAGTCAACAGTGGACATGATGACCACTTAATATGAAAGTTCATGAAAGAAGGTGAATCTATTCATGAAATGCACATCAAGTTCATTTCTATCACTGGTGAACTTCAAAGTTTAGGAGAACATATTCATCCAAGTAAGCAAGTTAGGAAGATACTTAGATTGCTTACCGAGTCTTGGGAAAGTAAGGTTGATCCATTATTGAAGCAAAAGACCTACAAATCCTTACTATTGATGAGTTGATTAGAAATCTTCTAACTCATGAACTGAATAAGCAATAAGATTTTTTAAAATAAGAGATGGAGAAAGATAAAGCTCTACCTCTTAAAGTATCTCCAAATGATTATATTGAAGAGTATGAAGATCTGGCATATCTGACTCAGACATTCAAGAAGATTATGAAGAAAATAAAAAATTCATGAAGAAAGAAAACTCAAAAAAGTCAGCAAATGCAATAGATATATGTCACGTGTAGAAAGTTAGGATACTCTATTAGAGAATTTCCCATGCACAAACTGAATTACAAGGATTATGTCAAGTTTGGAGGTGACAATAAAAAAGGAAGAGACTAAGTCTGTGATAAGTCTAGAAGAAGAGTTGCAACTAATTTGATAGCAAAGAAAGTTCTAGCTATTTGGGGAAACTCCCCAAGTGAGTCAGAAGCTAACATCCTAAAGATGCTTCTGTACTTGCTATAAAAGATGATAAAGATGTTTTCAACTCAATGTTTGCATTCATGAAAAAGTTAGACTATGAAGATGATAGAGAGGTAACTCTTGACGACTTTAAGCACAGTCTGAATGCATATTCATCTAAAAAACTCATATTTCATGGGTAACAACATTGAGTATGAATGAGTTGATTATCACCCGCTAATCTTCTCCAATTTGATGCCCAAAGTCTTCAAAACCCTAGCCTCCCTTATACTCTCAAGAGAAAAGTTCTATATACTACTACTACTACAGACTTGTTGTTCTGATATGGAACGAATAGGTGTTGTATAATATATTTTCTATAACTTCTTATATACTCATTGTAAATGTGTGAAAGTTTGTGCTGTGAAATGTCATTCGGCGATCAAGGTCAACAATCGCCGAGCAATCCGATGATACGCTGAATGTGCACTTGATCACTTTCTTGTGCATCTTTATGAGTCTTTTTACACTACAATATTAGGCGATGACTCTTTACTCCACCTATCCGATTCGGCGATGCACAAAACTATTCTATATATTGCATTTCTGCCAGTGTTTTGGGGCTTTGAGTGTTGTAACTTTAGGTGATCACTTGTGCACTTTAGCATATCGTCGAGTATGCTTTGCGACATTGATTATGATTAGACTTTTGACTTGAACTAGAGATTTTGTTGCTGCATAGTTAGGTGTTCTCCTTGAGCGTTCGACAAATCACCGAGGATGTCGGTGACATCGCTTTTCACCGCCTTTTAACACTTTTGTTCAATTTCCAAGATTCCATCAAGTCTTATCCTTTTGTTCACTTTAAACTCCATTTCTTATCATAGCACATGCATGTTTCTTAGCAGTTAAAATTATTTGTTCACTAAGAGCAATGTTTCCTTGCAATTCATCTCTAAAATGAGTCCAAAATATGGACTCATCAAACCATAAGAGCTATTACATGAAGTCTAATATAACCCCTAAGTTGGCATGGGGAGACTACTTGCAAGGTAGAATTCCATCAACTTATACATGCAAACTTTTAACTTTGACTTTTGCTATTGCGGATCTACTAGTCTTAGCCTACAAGGGCTCCGATGGTGTCACATAGTTAATGTGATAGGAGGTTGCTACTAGGGTTCCCTTACTAAACCCCCACCTCAAGTACCATTCGGTGCTAAGTCAAGTCCCACGAAATACTTTAAAATATAATCATAATCATACATTCATAAGCCTTACACATGACATCATTATATTAGAAATAGCTCATTAAACTTAGGAATCCCTTGAAGTGAGAATTGTCTTGTCACAAGATGGTCCATCTTTGGTGAGAATTTTTCTTTCACCATTTTTAATAACATCACAAAAAGGGCTTCATAAAATACTTTATAACTTTCGTTGGACTTTCATGAACATCAATCTGCAGGCCCTTATCATTCATAACATGCTTCATCATAAAACTTATCTTAAAACTTGATGGGTTTATGCATGCAACCTTTAGATCATGAAATTCAAGAGTATCATGCATAAACATAATGAAACTAGTCCATTTAAAACATTATCAAAATAACCCACCATATTCAAACATCATTCAAAATCCTAGATAGGGAGAGATGAAATTCATCTTGTAAATTATTAAATCTCATAATCATATCATAGCATTAAATTAGTGTAACTCATATATTGAAAAATACATCATAAAATTATTATTTAAAGTGATTTCATTTAACTCATAGAATTTCATAACTTGAAGATAAGCTAAAATAGAAAACATACTTGAGCTTTATGGATGAAAGAAATTCACAAATCAAACACATACCTTGGCTCAGAGCCTAAAAAACCTTGAAACTTGAAGAAGGAGACTTGAAAATCCTAGTATTTTCCCTTGTATCTTGAGAGAATTTGACTTAGGAAATTTAAGAATGTTTAGAAATAGAAGAGAATGAGAGTCTCTGGGGTGAGTTAAGGTTGATATAGGAGAGAAATAGGCTTAAAATAATATAGTATTTTGCTTAGGATACAAAAAATGATAAAAAAAATACCCTCATTAAAACTGTTGACGTCAAACTACGGATGCCATCTACAGGTTGTAGATTGATTCATGGATCATAAATGGGAGGTTTCATCCTAGTTACCCTTTTGGACCCCTGAAAACCATCTCTAAACCACAATCTATGATCCCTCATTGCGATTCGTAAAATGAATAATGGGTCGTAGACCACTTCATCTACCTATCCACACTTAGAAAATTCTACCTTCTTAAGACCAAAATCACAAAACCATTCCATGGCTCATAAACCAAAACATAACTCATCTTGCTTGTTCATAAATCAAGATCTACAAACTCAATTTTCACCAACTTAGACCCTAAGTCATGACACTTTATACGGTTAGTAAACTAACACCCATACTTAACCAATTTTTCACCCTCATTAATCCAATCCACGAGCCTTGTCTACGACTTATGGTCTAAACCACGGGGCATAAATACGCTCGTACATTGACCTGTAATTTTTCAGCTTTTACATTTTTTCTGCACTTTTGTACTTCCTAATTTGTAGGGCCTTATAGCATCTTTCCTAGGGGCACTAGAAAATGAATGATACCTGATTCCAAAAAAAAAAAAAAAAGAAGA